>BMAO01020170.1:0-64170 GCA_019973975.1 Trichonephila clavata | reverse complement strand
ATATATATATATATATATATATATATATATATATATATATATATATTACAAAAATATACAAATTTTTTTTATAAATCTAAGAAAACTATTGTCATGATAGAATAGTCTTAGCCACAGTAGTACTAGAACAAAATCTTGGCCATCGGAACCAGGATTGCAAGTTTAAACAATGTTTTTAGTCCAGCCAACCATCACCTGAATTTGCCAGTACTCCGGGCCATAGGAAAAGCAAGAAATTTCTAGAGAAGTCTAACTATTATTATAAATAAAACCATAATTTATTAATGTAAAACGATAATGTCATAGCCTGTAATAATTACTAAAATATTTTAAATCAAAGTTAAAAGTATTATATAAAGGCTTTCCACGTGTACAGTCAAACATATTCCCGGGCAATGGGCAGTAAGAGTAACGCATAAAATTATTAAATTTTGATAAAATAACATTAATACTATATATATACACATTTAAAAACTCTACATTTTATTTTAAAATTTATAGAAAACAAAAGTAACACCCAGACATATACAATTAATTTTAAATAAAATATAATATTGTTATTTTACTTTGCTTGAGGCGCAATCCATTGATAAACTGTACAACTAAAAACAAATTTTTTATTTATTATTTAACTGTTAGGTAACTTTTTATAAATTTAGGAGGGTATCCAAATTCCATACAATGTTTAACAAAGTTATTAAAATTTATATATATATTAAATTTATCACTAAATAATACGTTATTACGATAGATATAATTGTAAATAATATTTCTATATATAGATATAGATAAATTGGAATTCCAGTAAGGCCCTTTAAGAATGTTAAAATTAAAATCATCTATTTTATCTTAAATATTGCTATGTAATTTATATTCCTTAATATATAATGATACATCCAAGTAATTAGTTTTAACTGGATTACTATTAATTTTAATTAGCTTTAATTTTTTCGGATAAAGAGTAATATTAAGGTTAAAATTATTGTTTTTACAAAATAATTAGGTAATCTATGTATCTAAATGTAATAATCATAATTAGTAATATAATTTTTTTTCCAAGTGTAAATATAAATTAGCCAAACTATTGCTAACACGGCCACCTTGAGGTAAAACTTTGGTTTGTTTGTACAGAGAACCATTAAAATAAATGTAGTTTTCTTTTAAGACTAAAACCATTAGAGTTCTAGATTTTTGTAAATTAATATTAATGTTATAAATACTATGATCATCTAAAATAACCCTAATTATATCATTGATATCAATGGAATTAAAAATATCTTCAAAGTCATAACTATAAACTGGATAAATATTTTTATTTTTTAAAAAAATCTATCATATCTTTACTATTTTTAATTATAGCATTATTACATTGCTTATTGATGAAGTTTTGTATAATATTATGCAGCAATATATATATATATATATTATATATACATATTTCTCTAACTATGCAAAATAAACAAAGCTTTTTTTGTAGTTTTCGAGCTAATGCATGAATAAATTAATTCTTCTATAAATTTTACCTATTACGAGATACTTTTATGTTTTGTTCGATAAATTATCTTAGCTGTATAGTTCTCTTGCGTTTAGTATATAGTTGCTCAGATAATTAGCCCACAAATCATAAAAAAAAATATTTTTGAATTCATAGTTTATATTTATGTAGCTGTAAATATATATTAAACCCGTAAATCAAATTAAAAGGAAAAATTATTATTTGTGCTCTAGTAAATATTTTTTTTGTGTGAAACTGTGTTATTTTTGTAATTCAGAATATATTGTTATTCATAAGAAATGCCAATTAACACACAGTTTTTTAAATATTAATACACTCTGAGGTTTAATGTGGAAGTAAGAAGTACATGATTTTGCACAAAATGGTTATTTTATGATACATAATTAATAAAGCCTTCTGCAATGGCTATCTAACTACTATTGATAAATATTAATAAAAGCTAATTCAAACAATTAGATGACGCGGTCAGCAACTAGTTCGCACGTCATATCACGGCTTTGAACCACAACATATTTAGCAGCATATATACAAATTTTGCAAATTTAATTAAAAGGGACTATGTTATTAAGAATAATTTTAAAAATTCAGCTTCAGATTTACCCACTATTAAAATTAACACAACAATAAGATTTGATTTTAATTTACATTGCATTGTTAAGCAACATATATGGCGATTTTCAATTCACATTGCAATTTTGATTGAAGTTTAAGTGACGAAAAGATACCTGAGCACGCATCCCCCTCTTCTAAATTCTACAGACGCAAACGTGAGGATTTTATCCAGGAAAGATTTAACTTGCCATTAGCCCCTCTAATTGGCGAGACTTAATTGGCGTCAAGCTACTTTGCCATCTATGAGTCCGTGACCATGTCCACTAAGCTATTAAGGAGGAGTTAAATTTAAATAGAAAACATTTTAATATTTTCTTCTTTAAAGTTAAATAGAACATTGCATTTAACATCAGATCATGTTCGTAAGGAAGACTGCTTTGAAACTTGAGATGGTTGCGCAGAGGCACAGAGTTATACTGGGAATCTTTTAATACTGGAAAAATTGTTTGTTTGCTGGAATTTATCTTGCCAGTATCCTCTTATATGACAATCTTCATGGGATCCAAAATATGTTCTTCATATATCTCCAACTTTTTTCGGAGTGGTAAGCGTTTTTTTACTGTCTTAAGGTATTCGAGGTGCCTCAGTTCAAAATGCGAGTACTTGTGTTGCAAAATATTTTCTATGAAAAAGCTGCATTTCCCCCCTGTGAACGACTTAATTGTTTGATTGTTATGGTGTTCTACTCATTATGGTTTATAAATGCTAATGTACAGAATATAAAAGAAGAAATAGGCATTTTGCGATCCCAATTGGATGAGGGTGAAACTTCAGAAAAGAAATTCCTTACGCAAGTAAAGAACCTGGTTTAATAATGTATATTAATAAAGATAACAAAAGTAAGTTTGCGAAAAGCGATAAAAATGAGACATTTTAATCGAATGGAAGATTTCCGAAAGCTACGTAAAGAATTCCATGTCAAAAATATGAAGTCACGAGTGTACCACAAGACACATTGCGTCCTCTCAAAGCAGGAAAAGGTTAAACATTGTCGACTATCTAAGGAGAACAAAATTACAATAACATGAACAGAATACGATAATTTTGCTTGGAAATATCATTCCTGTGATGTTAGTGAAAAATGTCTGATTATCCTTTATTAAAGTCACGTACACATTTGCAACATTTTCGCTCAGTTTCATTGGATATTTTTCTCAAACTATCAAAGAAAAATTGAAACATCCTTAAAAGTAGTTAACTATACTTTCTTTTTAATTAAAATATTCGCTGGAAGTACGATTTTTATCTTGTTCAAAAAATAATAATAATAATAATAAAGATTGCGTTGAATCCGTCACCCCGCGTGACCATTAAAGTTAGTACCGAGTGCGTGCCTGTGCTCCTGGATTAAAGAAATTCCTGTTATATTAATAAAAAAATCTGATTAACAAAAAAGAATATTTTTCTTAACAATCAAAATTTTTTATAGATAATTGATAGAAATAAATCACTCTAACTTCTCTGGAAGGATATTTAAAGACAAAATAATTATTTTGATGATTTATGACTTTTCAAACTTCATTATCTTGACGAAATTGAAGAGCTGCATCTATTTGTTTCCAATTATATTATTCCATTCTTTTAATGACGTTCGAATAGTCTCTCGGACTAGAAAATGCAGTTTCTTCGTTCATAATCATAATCATTTGAAAACTATTACCGTTGAAAATTTCTTCTCCTTAACTGTATTTCTCAAAGGAATTGAAATAATTCAAATGCAAGCAGCTTAAATCAATCATGTGCAATTGATTTGATAATGCGTTTTATTTTTATGGAGCACTAATTTTAAGAAACGTTCTATTTTAGAGGAGATGAATCTGAGATTAATTTTTTTTCTGAAATAAAAATTTCGTTGAATAACAATATTATTTTAATATGATGAATATTTTTAGAAATGTTTTCTTTCTTTGTTTAAATAGTTATTCCTTTTTATATTATTAAGCTAACGTTCTTTTTTCTGTGATATCTAATTAAATATAAAATCATCAAGAAATAATTGTTTTTAAAAGTCATACAATTTTTTTAAATAAAATTATAGCTGATATTTCTTTTTTAAAAAATGAAAATGGCAAATTTCAAAGCACATAGCTTTTTTTATTAGTAGGTGCAGTTTCTTAAATATACCTAGAACAAATTTATTCCAAAAGAATTCACGAATAATATTGGAATATATAAATACATACATAAAAAGTTGAAAAAATAGTAGCTTAAACCAACTATAAATACTCTTTATAAAATAATAATTACTCTTCTTAAGAATAATATATATTTCGCATCTTTCATTTGACATTTTATAAAACTCATTATATGAATTCAATTTCTCATATTTAATGAAAATAATTTAATTTCAGATTTTGCATCTATATTTTTAGAGTAACAGCAAATTAAGTTGTTCAAATAGAAAAAGAGAGAAGAAAAGTACTTTTTTTCTGTATATAAAATAATTAATTATTCCTTTTTAAAAAAATATTTAATATTTTTGAAAAACGATTTAAATATGAATTTATCGTTAATTATTTTTCTTTAAAATTATAATAGGGCATAAAATATTTTGAGTTTAATTTTTACATTGCGAATAAATTAATTATAAAAAATTAGCTGGTTATCAAACTCTTTTTGAAGAAAAGCGTGGACTAAAAATATTTTGTCAAAGAAAAATTATTATTTTTTTTTTAATTTACAAATTACAAATATTACATCTTAAGTTTTTTCGTACTTCTTAATTTTATCTCCCTTACAAAAAAGTTGTAAAGCCAATTCAAATATTAAGAGAAAATTTTAAAAGAAAATTTAATCAAGTGGAAACTAGATTTACCTTTTTAAATTTACCATATTTGCAGTTGCAAGGGCATCATTTCAGCGTTTCTTGCCATAATTAAGCTAAGAAGTATAATATTGGACGTCCCGAATTTTCCTTGTTACTCAATTTGACACACACAATCTGCTAGGAAAAGGATGATCTAACCTACGTTCAGCATAAAATCAGTGAAAACGGATGAACTATTTACTGTGTTACGACGAACTTTGGCAAAAAGACATATTATAATGTCAGAAAGAATATTGGAATATAGCAAAATGGGAAAGATTTTAATTGTGAATTAAGATCAGACGGATTAAGCTGCTGGTAGACCTGGCGGCCACCAGGGGCTGACAGCACCAGTAGGGTCATTTTATTATACTTGATGGATTTCACTTAAAAGTTCGCCATGCCACAAAAGGATATTGAATCGTTATTTTAATCCCAATTATTTGTACGTATATTTAAGTCTTTAATTAGCCCTAGTCATCTTTCTTATGTATTTCATTATTGTTGCAATCTTTACAAAAATTCCACATACAATCTTTTGTAGAAATTTTACTTCGAACAAACGAATACAATTAAAATCAAGGAAGTTCGTTTTTAGTTCACAATCGTGTTAAACTACTCACGGATACTTCTTATACTGTATGCGGGGGGGGGGGGGATCCTGCATCAAGAAAAAATTATTTTAGATTTTCCAAACTTCGGCAATATATTTGTCTAGGTACGATATTTAATTGCTTAAAGTTTTAAGGTCACCGTTTAATGTAAGCGTGAGAAGAGCCATTTCAATGGTGAAATGATGGTACATTATAAACCGTCATAACCTCTAGAATTTTACATGCAAGCATGTAAATATACGTAGAATGTGGCGTACAAATATCAGATATCAGTTTGAGGGATGGGACGCATGCCTGTTGCTCTAGGTCGGTCAATATAAGTTAAGTTCTGGTTTTTGATGGTGCTGTCATTGCCATCCATTGATGCCACATTCGTACTGGATTGGAGAAAGATCTGATGATCTAGTAAGCCAAGATAACACTTTGATACTCTATACAGCACGTTGGGTTACAACAGGGTATGATGGAGCATTTTATCCTGTTGTAAGACTCCATTTGAATAATGTTTATAACTGGCAGTGCAGTAGTTTCAATCACTATCTAGGTGGACAAATTTGCACTCAGGGTATGTGAATGAACCTGGAAAGCATTGCTGCTATCAAAGAAAATTGCTCGAGCCTGACCATGACTTTAGGTTCAGGCCGAGTGCACAGGCGTTGGTCTGGGTTTCTTCTAATCAATATAAAGCCATTACTGGCACTAAGTCAGAAATAGCTTTGAGAGATGAACACAACACATCACCATTCCACTCTCCAATGATCACTAGCGTGACATCACTGAACTCACAGATGTCAGTGATTTGAAGTTAATGGCATGAATACTGCAGGGCATCTGGCTGGAAGCTATATCTGAAATCATTTCATTTGTTACAGTTCCCAGTGTTACTCTGATGTCGAAAAAACCGTTATTTCGGCCGTAGATGCACTACAATATTCCCCAACCATATAATAAATACTGCGATCTTCTCTGTCAGTGGTGATCAGTGCGTGATTGAGAAATAGTTTTCTTGAGTTAGTGCCGTCCCCGGACCACTGCTGCCAAAAATCATGCACAATTAATACATTCCTGTCAAATATTTCTGCAATACCGTTGAAGGAAAATCCATCTTTTTAAAAATGTTTTATACTACCTCGTTCAAACTCCGTGAGTGACCGTGGTGGCCTAGTCGTCAAGGTAACGGTCTCGAGGCTGGCTTGTCATGAGTTTGACCCCAGCCCCACTGAAGAACCGCCGTGTAGGGGAGCAATGTACGTTAAATCTGCCGAGAGCTCAAATGTCTTCCCATTGATGTGGTACTTAAGAGAGAGAATGTCAGCTCAGGTGTCGCCCTCGTCACTTGGTCATAATTCAAAATTACAGAGTCTGTAGCCAAAAGATCTCGTGTAGCTGAACAGTGCGACGTTAATATTCCCTCACTTAAACTCATCGAGTTGTTGATATTAGTTTCTTAGTCTTCTTAAAGTCATTCTACCCCTCAGGGGGTCACCTTTCTTAGGTGAGTAGGGGTGTCACAATCCCGAGGTGCCCTAGTGATCTTTTCCTTTTCCCACGGGGTTTACTGTCTTTGGTAAATACGGGCTTCACGAACCCGGGGTACCCTAGTGATCCTTCTCTATTTTCGACCCTTTTTCTTGTCATTCAATTCATTCTTTCTTTCTCTTCCCGTCTAGACCACAGATATTAAAACAAATGTTTGGCGCAGTATAGCCGAAATCGGCTCTTGTGCCAATAAACCCCAAAATCACTCATTCACTCACTTAAAGTCATTCTGGACTAACATCAACTCACTACTTTAAATCACAAAGATGAATAACACTCCCGAACTTTATAGCGGGTACTTAAAGTACACTTGATCCACATCCTCAAGTCGCACGACTAGTAACACACTTATGCGTCCATTAAAAAATCTGAATCAAAGTCATCTTTCAGATGCATAAACATGCCTAACAAATTTTGTTAATATAGCACAACTTTTTCTTGGTGATGGGATTTTTATTTCCATCAGTATATTTTACTAATGAAGATAAATGAAATATAAAATATTGTTATAATATACAGTGTGTCCCAAAACGACTTCATAAACTCTGCACAGCTAGATTCCTCGTTGGGATTACATAAAAACTGCACAAAGAAGCATTCCCGTACGTTCCATAGTTTACGAGAAAAATACGAAAAACAAAGTATGACGTCACTTCCGGTGCAAGAAACCTGTACTTTACTGGACATATCAACAACAGTATTTGCATATCTTTCCAGACGATAATGTTGAAAACGTTTGTCGCGTCATGCACGCGTGCCGTGGAATGACGTTAAGCCGCCGTTGAACTGGTATTTTAAAGTCTGCATCTTGCAGCTACCGGTAGTCTTCGTATGGTGGCCATGTATTTCATTCGTGACTACTGCGACATGTACTTGCGACATACTTTGCGACATGCCTTGTGACTACTGTGACATGCCGTCTCAAGAAACCTGTGTATCGAGACGTAGTGACAACACAAATCGACTTAGTTGCTCGTCTGCATGTTACTTGTACTTCGGTGGACCCCGCGTTGCTGCGACGTGTGACGACAGCCATTCCACGGCATGCTCAAGCCTGCCTCGACATGCACGGTGGATATTTTGAACATCTGCCTGAAATTGTACGTATACTGCTGTTGATGTGTTCATTAAAGTGTTTTTTTCCTTGCCCAGGAAGTGACGTTATACTTTGTTTATCGTATTTTTTTAAACTATGGATCGTACAGGAACGCTTCTTTGGGCACTTTTTATGTACTCCGAACGAGGAATTTAGCTGTGCAGAGTTTATGTGGTCATTTTGGGACACCCTGTATGTCTAGTTAAAAGCAAACTATTTCAAGCTAGTTGAATTTAGACTTTAATAGCAGCATAAAGATTAACAAAAGCTGCCCTGGCTGAAATCCGTGGTACGAAGGAGGTAAAAAGACTACAAATACTGGAGGAAACTTCCCTTATGAAACAGGTGGACAAATATTAAACTTCCCTTATGACCATAATTTGGAATCCTTTATGACCATAATTAGAGAATAAATGCTACTAACAAATCATTGCAATAAACCGAATGTGAAGTAATAAAAGGATCTAGTTTACTAAATTCGGTAGAAATTTTTATTCTAAATTTCAAAAATTAATGCGGAAAAATGGAACAAGGAGTTACTGATTTGTCACGGATCTCGTTTGAAGAGGATGCTGGACCAGCTCACAGGCCACAAAAGAGTAAAATTATTTTCGGAACAAGCAATGGCATAACGGAGAATATTTGGCCCCTTCCTGTCCCCTGCAAAATCAGGTTTTGGGCCCCAAGCCAGATCTTACAAAGGATTGCAAAATCATAACATCAGGCTTTTGGCTTCCCTGCAATGTGAGGGGTGCGGGAGTGTACGTTACACTACTGGGTACAAGTAAAGAAGTCAGTAAAGATTTTCTAAAAGGAGGGAAAATTTCATAGGGAATTCATTTTATGTCATATCCAATAGGGCAAAAGCAGAACTATCCCGAAGAGCCAAGGTTTATGGTACTGTTATAGAACACTTTACAGTATTTTCTGACAAGAGATTATTATCTGAAATTAAGAAGAAAGCTACACAAAAACTAAAGAAAACTTGCGAAAACGATATTGAATCTTCTAATTTTGACGATATGAATTCTATGTTTTTAATGTTTTTTGAGATACAAGGAGGAGATAGAGATCCCTCTAGAAATCTATCAAGAGGAATCCTAATGAAGAGATACATTAGGGAAATAACTTTTGAAAAGATTTTTAGCAATACCGAGAGCGAATGCATCAGGTGAGACATCTTGTTCAGTTTCAAAGCATTTTAAAAACTAGTTTAGAAGTAATATGGTAGACAAACTGAGCAACATGGTCATATCATATATAAATCAAGATGTTTTGGACAAAATAGATACGGCAAAAATATATATAATTTATGAGTTTATCAAAGATAAATCAAGATGCAAAGTTGTAAAGCAAAACTGGTAAGTTTTAGTAAGAACTCTTTAGTAAGATTTTTAATTTTTTAAATACGTTTAGATTTTTCTTTAGCCGTTGAGTTTCATTATTACTAATACATTTTGTTTTGAGAATTTAAGGTCAGTGAATCCTTTCACTATTTTAGTTCTTCAACTCTTGAGTCCATGTATCTCAAACCTTTTACCACCAGAGGCCTCCAACTACCTTAATCAGCCTCTGATTAAGAAGCAAAAAAAGTCATATCAAAAAGTGTTAAATCATGAATAGCAGATAAAGCCTTTACCTCGGGAAAGGTCTGTCTAATACTGAATGTGAACCACTACACAAGCTTCACAAAGAGCTGCCTTACGGTTTATGAGGGCGCCAATAAGTATTAGTAGCAACAAAGCCCATTTTACCATAAGCCCATTTAACCAGCTTTTAATTCCCGAGGTGGGGGAGGGTCCCGGGAGAGGAGCTATACAGATAAATGGTTTACCGTAGACTAACTGAAACTTATGTAATAGAATTGTGTTCCGGAGACCTCTAGGGTCAATCCATAAGACAAATATTAGATCTTTCATGAAATTCATCAGCAATGTGAGTTCTGTGTGGCCACACAATGTTTTTCATAAAAATAGAGTCCGGGCCCAAAATAAACTGAAAAACCTCTCATAGGCTTCTAGGATCTCATCCCTATAGCGCTGAGAGTTGACAGTGACCGCATGAAACCATACAGTAGTGCACGTATGTCCATCATTTATACAAACAAACACAAGGATTCCTTTATCACCAAAAATGTGTCGATTTTTTTAAGTAAGAGGGATTAAAGCACGATCAATTTTCCTTCCAGGGGAAGACTCAACGAGAATCCCTTAGTGTGGTTCATTTCGACTCACCACTAAAAAGAACACTCCCCCATTCTTGTTGGGTCCATGACTGATGTTTTCATCTCCAAGGTATCCGGTCCTTCCTGCTGCATGCAGTTAAAAAGTATGCATCAAACTTGACGCCAAGGCCAGTCTCTGCAAGACGACTGTAGACTCTTTGATTAAAAATTCTTCTTCCAGACACATTAGTAAAGGTCACGAACATGTTGAGGAGCCGTTGTCCGCTTATGCCGTCGTGCGCTTGGTGCCAAGCAGCAATATTTGCATATGTCTGTGAGCTTTGGTGACCTCGGCTGACATTCCTGGCGAAAGTACCACTTGTTTGGAAT
This sequence comes from Trichonephila clavata, assembly GCA_019973975.1. NCBI lineage: Eukaryota > Metazoa > Arthropoda > Arachnida > Araneae > Nephilidae > Trichonephila > Trichonephila clavata. The sequence goes on along the minus strand of BMAO01020170.1, from coordinate 53,433 downwards.
TGATTAAATAACAGGGAGATCATTTTTGAATAAATTATATCCATCGAGCCACCTCCGGTAGAGACTGGCCAGCTTCTAGCCTGCCAATGTCTCACCATTTAAAAGAATCTTCTAAAAGATTTTGAGAAGTCATGCTCATACTGCAAGCAGACTAACTTGTTTGTTTTAATAGAATAAAAAAGAACTGGAGGGAACGTCCCGTGTGCTGTAATGGTCTGAATCCAATTGTTTCTGCTGAAACTAACACAAAAGAACAGCCTTTCTTAAACTGAATGTTGATATTCTACTCCCCGTTCTTTAGGATATATAAAATACAAACTTCTTTCTTTTTTGCTGGAGGCATTTTAAAATTATGTCGAAAAATATGTTTATAATATAATTTTGGACATGAGTATATTTTGTCATTTTATATTGTGGAAATATGTGATTGTGATCATTTTACCGTTTTATAGGAAAGACATATTTAGGAGGATGTGTGTTGGAATGGCAAAGTAAAAATGACAGGATTATAAAAAATAAACTTTATTTTTCCAACACACATCCTCCTAAAATGGTGACCCCCGTTCTTTGAATGTAAAACTAAAAAAAAAAAAGTTAACTTTAAATAATTTTTTTTAACGCTGCCTGTGCTTTCCATAAATATGGAGGATATTTCGGCTGTTAAAATTCCAGCTTTTGTTTCATCAGACCCCGCATTATGGTTCGGAATGCTCGAATCAACCTTCGAACTGGCAATTCCAAAGCCGATTGATTACCCACGAAAGCACTAAATATAATTATTGCGTAGCGCATTTGTCTCCCGATGCGGCAATGGCCGTTCGAGACGTAATTCTTTCACCTGGAAGCACAAATCCATATTCCAAATTGAAAGAGGAAGTCATTGCCCGATGCGGTGAAAGCAAAAGCCAGGAAATTCGCCGACTTTTAGCCGGAGAATAGCTAGGAGACAGAAAGCCATCGGAATTATTTCGTGTGTTGCAACGACGCTCAGAATCGCACAATGTGGCAGATTCACTTCTCTTGGAATTATTTCTACAGCAGTTACCGCCTAATGTTCAATCTATCCTTGCAAGTATTCAACCTCTCACAGCTCAAAAAGCTTCAGAAGTAGCTGATCTCATTTTAGAGGTAACACCTGCACAGGTAAGTGCTGTATCAAAATATTCCAGTGCCAATTCTGATAATTGTAGTGAATCAGAACTCCTCAAAGCGTTAATTTTTACAAGTGAAAGAACTTCGACGATCGAGAAGTTTTTCTAGAAATCGTTTCAATTCTCGCAATCGCGGGAAAAGCCCTAAGCCAACAGCATCAAATTTATGTTGGTATCATTATAAATTTGCCGCAAAAGCAAGAAAATGTATTCAGCCCTGTTCTTTCCAGGGAAACTTGAACGGGCAGGAGTAGCGGCGACTTATGCCTTGCCTTCGATTTCCTGTCGCCTTTTCTTTCGCGATCGTAAATCTAACATTTGTTTTCTTGTTGATACCGGAAGCGATTGCTCAATCCTTCCCGCTAATAAAACTCAAAAGCAATCTACTCCAGTGCAAACTTTTATTGCTGCGAACGGTACCCATTCAAGTGTATGGCCGTAAATTAATGTCTTTAGATTTAGGATTAAGAAGAAATTTTGTTTTTGTATTTTTTATTTGTAATGTGTCTAATGCTATTATTGGTGCAGATTTCTTACATTATTTCAATATAAAACCTGACATAAGAAATAGTAGTTTATTTGATACTATTACAAAATTAAATTGTAATTGTATTGTTAGAAACTCTAATATTTTCTCTATTAAAACTCATGTTATTGATAATGATTTTTCTAAATTGTTGAATGATTTTCCAAATATTGTAAAACCACCTTGTGCAAACCGAACAGTTAAACATAATGTAGTTCACTATATTGATACTTTTGGACCACCTGTTTGCGCTAAACCGCGTCGCATGGCTCCAGATAGGTTAAAAATTGCGAAAATGGAATTTCAGCACATGCTGGATTCAGGCCACATGCGCCCATCCAGCAGTAATTATTCTTCCCCATTGCATATGGTCCCTAAAAAGGAAAGCAATGATTGGCACCCTGTTGGCAATTTTAGAGCATTAAATGCTCAAACTAAAAAGGATAAATATCCGATTCCTAGCATTCTCGATTTCACAAGTGAACTACATATTTTCTCACATTGATCTCGCGTTAAAACTTTTCACCAAATACCGATTCCTTCCGAGGATATACATAAAACTGCTATTTGTACTCCATTTGGTCTCTTCGAAAGCACTCGGATGCAGTTTGGTTTGTGCAATACGGCTAGTACTTTTCAAAGATTTATTGATGAAGTTACTCCTGGTTTAAAAGGTGTTTATGCATTTATTGATGATATTTTAATTGCATCTGAAAATATTCAAGAACATACTACTCATCTTCGTGCACTTTTTGAAAGACTTGATGATTATAGCTTAACAATTAAAATTCTAAATTTACATACGGTGTGCATAGTTTAAAATTTCTTGGATTTCAAGTTTCCAGCGAAGGTATTTCACCTCTTCCTGATCGAGTCGATGCTATTCAAAAGTTTCCTAGAACTAATACTATAACACAATTGCGTAGACTTTTAGGAATGTATAATTTTTATCGTAGATTCATTCCTAAAGCAGCCCACATTTTAGCACCCCTAATAAAATTTTTAGAAGGTCACACAAACAAAAAGAAAAGTTCTCGTGCATCTAAAAATCCTCAAACCCCTCTTGAATGGACTGAAGAAGCGGAAAATTCATTTATCGCTGCTAAGACAGCATTAGCTGATGCAACTTTTCTTAAGCATCCGATTCCTAGGGCTACTTTAAGTGTTTGGACCGATGCGTCAAATTTCGCCTTTAGCAGTTCCTTGATGCAGCTTTCTGATGGTAACTAGAAACCAATTACTTTTTTATCTTTAAAGCTTTCTGAAACTCAGCAAAATTGGCCTACTTATGATCGAGAACTTTTAGCAATATATATTTCAATTAAAAAGTTTAGACACATGCTTGAAGGCCGTGAATTTAGCATATATACTGATCAAAAACCTCTAACTTATGCTTTCAAGCAGAAACCAGAAAAATGTACCCCACGTCAACTCAGACATCTAGATTATATTTCACAATTTTCTACCGATATTCGCTATGTAATCGGAACAGAAAACAAAGCTGCAGATGCATTATCTAGAATAGAAATTGATGCAATTATAAAAGCACCCAGTTTAGATTACAAAAAGTTTGCTCAAAGCCAACTTCAGGATAATGAAATTCAATCCTTCCTTCAACCAGATTCTTCTATTAAACTAGAAAAACAATATTTTCCTCTTGAAGATGTTTCTTTGTATTGCGATAAATCACTAGAAACCCCTCGACTTTTCGTCCCTAAAATTCTCAGAGAAGTGGTATTTCAAAATTTGCATTTACTATCTCATCCTGGAATTTCCTCCTAACATATGAAATAAGAATTCCATTCTTTAATTATAAGAAAAAATTAAATAATAAGAAATAATTTGAAATTTCTAAGATAACTCAAAACTGTTTGACAAACGCCACAATATCACAAAATAAATCTACAATTTTTCTACTAAAGTTATATCTTAATTACATTCAAAGTTCCCTCTCTCAAAATTAAACAATCTTACTACATATTGAATAACTTTTCACATTTCTATTTTGTTTGAAATCCCTCTCTTATCTACTTTATAAATTGTGTTTATTATATTTTTATTTCTGTAATACATTTTGCTACCACTTTAAATAGTTTTAAATTGGGAGAAATTAAAAAATAGTACCTATATTTTTCAACATTTATTATTGTTCTGTAAAAATAAACATTTCATTAAATGCTTTTTATAAGAAATTTCTGCTATAGTTTTGGCATTGTTGCCTTTTTTAAAGATTTTAATTATAGTTCTAGATGAATTTTGAATAATTTTATTAGAACTTTGATTAACTTTATTATTTATTTAAAGAAATTATGCATTTTAAAGTAATTATACAACTTTTATGTATTTTTATAATTAGTTATACACATTTTTAATTATTAGATTGCATTAAATATCCTTTTAAATTGTCTGGACAAATTATCTTAATTAAAAAAGTATCGCCAGTAAATCACTCTTAAAATGGCAATAAATACAAAAAGAAAAAAGAATTTGTGCTTTTCAAATTTAATCTTATAAAATAAGGGTTCCCTTAGCAGTTTTAAAGTATATTAGAAAAATTATGTGTTTATTTCACGTTACCAATAAAAAGAAGGAAAAGTGTATTTTTAAGTAAACTTAATATACTTTCCTTCTTTGAAAATTCTTTTAACAGTTTGAGGAAATTTTAATTAAATATTTAGAAATTATAGATTGGTTCATATATTACAAAACAAAATTATCGTAATACTTTAGGATTACAAACAAAAAATCAACGCAATAAATATAATAACGTTTTTATTTCAATTTCGATTTATTGTGTTAGGATTCTTTTAAGTATGGTAAATAATTAATGGATGTACTCAAAATCTCATTAATGTTTTGTATTTTAAATGAACTACTTTCGCTTTTTATAACTGACTCAAGAAATTATTTTTATACGAGAGGCAAATAATATTTTTTCATTTGAATAACAATGCCAATGGAAAATGTTTTAAGATTCAAGCTACGCAAATACATTTAAATATGTTAGTCATCATGAAAATATTCTAAGAAATTGATGACAGTTGTTTATATTTATGTATGTAATACGAAAAAGGAATAAATAAATAAATAAAATAGTAATGACACGCAAATGCGACAAAATAATTTTCTTCACTTTATTTTACGCAATGATTAAAATACCTGCGCATTAAATCTTAAAAATCAAAAAAGAATTTGAAAATGAAAATATAGTTACCTTTTTTTGTTGTTTAAACACGGTTCTCCGATTTGTCTGTATAAGCGTAGGAAGCTAAAAGAAATTAGTTCGAAAGTCAAATTGACGCAAAATGTCCTCAGTTTTCTTCGAAAAGGGGTCTTTTTCTCAGGGTCATTCGGTCCCATTCTTTTCATTCGTCCTTAAGCCTGCCATAAATCTTGATCGTGCTTTTCCCGATCCTGCTTTTGTCCAATTTACCGAAATTCTACTTTAACGCACCCCCTTCCCCTTCCCCCATTGGACCAACGTTGAAAACTCATTTTGATACTCCTTAAAAAAATAATTAACTATAGACTGGAGGTTGACGGAAGACTTCTGGCGCTTATGGTCCTGTCTTTTCTCGAAACGGGTAGCAGTTATCGAGCCTTTGCTCACCATAATACACATCCAGTCTTTTGGTTGTTACAGAAATAAAAGAGAACCGGTATAAATAAAATATAATATTCTCTTTCACTGGACCATCTCTGAAAAAATTCTGACTAAAGGTCAAGCCTTCCTGTTGCTTCTTAGTGCGATGTTTATTACAGTCAATCAATCAATAGACGAAGGGGTTATTGTCATTTACAGGCAAATAACATTCTGAATGGACTTTTTCCATCCTAAGTGTTATCTGTATTTCACTTCAAACGGTCTTTCTGTGGATCCGCTTTGAATGAGAAGTTTTTCCTACATTCAAAGATTACACCACTCCTTGTCTTCTCATTATTTTGAGTAATTTTACCAGCTTTTAAACTTTTCTTATTGCGTTTCCTGAGATTCAGAATTCACACTGAAAACTTATATCGTTTTAAGCCAGTGGCATACTATTTTATAAACGTAAAATAGCTAGTAAAATGTTATCAATGGTAAAACACCATTGATAATATTTTACGACTTTTTGCTTACACATGTAAGGGGCCCCTGTAGCTAGGAGCTTTTATTTTCGATGACGTAATATCGCCATATGATATGTATAAATTATAGCAATGTAATGTGTGTTTTCTATGTCAGAAAGTATTTTGCTTTACTTCATTTCAGTAAACTTTTTTAAATCTTCTATTTTCCATATGCTTGGGCCCCCTTCGTAGGGTTATCACGCTTCCCCGTCGGGGGGAGCTGCACCCCATAGTTTGAGAAACGCTGCTCTACAGTTTTTTTCGAAAAATTGCTTTCATCTATTTCATTATTTGATTCATTCATCAATTTAGAGAAATTTCAATCTCACTTAAATATTTCGCTATTTCTGTCATGCTGACTGAAATAAAACAAATGCTAAATTTACAAAATACTTCAATTCAGTGCCAGATTACTCGTTAGGAGGAGTAGGCAATTGCCTATGGGCCCCGTGCTTTTTAGGAACTCACAAAGCGTGTTCTGTTTTCTGTTAGAGCTCCAAAAACAGGCTTAGGGGCCCGAGAACTCGACTGTTTAGGGGCCTCCATGTCATTTAATCCGACAATGCTTCGATCTCTTTCCCCCACATTCTCAAAATATAAACACAAAAATCCAGATAAAAATAAATCACGAACCTTCAAATACTAAATTCTTTCGAAAGAACTAAACATTAGTAGTTGTTTATAGTCTGGGATCTGGAATCATTATTTTAATATAAGAAATCTGGGATCAACTTTTTAAAAACTTGGAACCAAAAACATATATTAAAGGCCAAAGTTCAGGAAAACATTTTTTAAAAAAAAAGCAAATAACAAACGGATTTCAACCGCAATTACATGCAATATATGAGGGCAACACTAATTGTTATACGATTCAAATCGTGGGTAATCATTGGGTTTGCAATATCAGTACATGATTTTTTTCGTGCACGTTGAACTTATAACTGAAGTCTATCAGCTTGGGGCCCCTGCTTGTGCTCGAGGCCCCTGACGGCCGCCAGTTCCGCCAGCCGCTTGATCCGCCTCTGCTTCCACATTGGAAAATTATGTGTACATAGGTTTCCTGAAATGTTGATAAGGATTTGAATGACACTAATATAATTATAACGTTTTATAAAGTGTTACACATAAAGGGTTGGCTACCTGTAATATGCGTGCGAAGTTCTTCAAGCGATACAATCCTTACTGACACTATGCAACTGTCTATAAATAAGTAAATTTAAGAAAATGCCGGTATTTTTGAACTGGAGCTATTGAATTAATATCTTCAAAATTATGGGAAGCAAAAGTTACGGGATCATTAAAAAATCTGGAACATGTATCTACTGACGAATTGACAGTTATTTAAATTTTTGGATGTTATTGCAAGAGACATTTAATTGTTTGAAAACAAAACTGCATGTGCTCCGCTTTCGGTTCTACATATGTATGTGAACAAGTCTTTTATCGTACGAAAAATGTTTTCTGTCTCCAAAGAAGTGGTTTAACAACTTCTTTGCCGACTCAACTGAACATTCAGAATCGTGGGAAATACAAAGTCATGAATTATACCTATGATATTGCGATATAAAATAGCCAGAGGCAGGGACGAATGGGTTGCATTAAAAATATTTAACTTTACTGTACGATAGGTATATTTTATGTTTTTTTTTAAATATAACTTTAAATAATGAATAAGTAATACGTAATAAATTTTAAATCTATACTTTTGACCTCTATTTCCTATCTTAGCATGCTTTATCGAGGTACAGGAATTGTTTCGAATATATTTTGTACAGTATAACACTGTTAATTATTTTGGTAGATTGAGTTTTTCACAACACAGCAATAAGGTTGCTGACACCTGTAATAGAATATTGAATAATAAATTAAGATGTAGAAGAACAAAGAAAAAAAGTATCGAAAACGTAACTTAAAAATGAACATATTTCAGGCCTTTTCATGTGTTTATATATTAATTTGCGCATTTGTCTGAAATAACATGAATATAAAGATTTTGAAAAATGAAAAAAAGATATGAAGGAAATTGAAGATGATAATTTTATTTGGCTTATATATCATTTCGGTTACGCAATCCCCCAACTTCAATACAAATTATAAATAGAATTGAATATTCTTTTTCACAAACATGATTTCTTTCTTTTAAAATTTATTAATCACACAATTTGAAGTATAACGTACTAAGAGTTCATCTGAATACATAGAGCTAATTGAGTCTTAGAGTTTATTAATATCTGAATTCAAAAAATATTACACTATGGTGTAAATGCTAATGAACTTCATTTTGGAAACATGTTCATTTGATAGATCACACTCCCTAGCGAGTATTTTAACGTACATCACCACTCAACATAGCGTGCCTTCAGTGAGCTAGAACTCAAACCCAAAACTTCGCAACGCATGCGAAAACAAGCAACCTTGGTGACCACGCAAACAATAGACTAAAATGTGTAAATTTTTTTTAAATAAAAATAATGCAGAAAATTCTTAAGGTGTTCACTGACAAAAAAGTAACATTCTCAAGTTTAAAGCAATCTGCTTTCTAATTTTTATTATGCTCTGAATTCGGTTTGATGTCGCAAATGGTTAGTCAAATTGTGTAACTCACATTCAAACCGAATACCAAACAGTTTACACACCCTGTCTACAGTTCCAAAATTATGATATTTATGTCTCAAGGTTGAATGTACAAATTATTAGTGTTCACAATTTTTCTGTGGAAAACAAATAGCAACATCAAATTAAAAAAAACTTAGACCTTTTCCTCAGTATTAGCAACAAAAAAAAATAATAATAAAATCACTTTAAATACTACTACTAATATCATAGAATAAAGAAAACTCAATTAAAGCGGATTGTTGATAAAAAACAGTAATTAATTCATTCGCTTTCTTGCATTTATAAACAAATAAATGTGAATAATTAACTGTTAAAACTTTACTCCGAACAGCTCTAACCAAGAGAAATGTACAAACCTGTTATTGGAATTTTTAAAAACAATGGTTGCAATGTTATAGGAAAATAAGTATTAAAAAATTGATAGAAATATATTAAGAGAGCTGATAAACAAAAATTAAAATTTTAACTTCAGAACACTGTGAGATATGTATAGAAGCGAAAGTAATTGTAATCAGCGCATTAACACAATATATTCTTGACATATATGAATAGGAAATTTAGGTGTAAAACAAATGCGAAAGGAAAAAAAACATTAAGGGGAATTTGTAAAATGGTAGAGTAAATCAGACTTTTTTCTTATTGATTCTAAATTTTCTTGAATTTTTATTTCGAACATCTATAATCCATTCCCTTCAAATATTCGCCACAATGAAAAAGCGAGGAATTTCAACTTGCAGTGTTTACGTGTGCTTGAACCAATCTAAAAAGCTGGATTTCATTAACATCGTTATAAATAATTTTTTTCTAGACAGGCACATATTATTAAATGATAATTTTTGATATAAAAGAAGATAACAATATTGAAATCTCATTCATAAAAGAGAAAATAATTCACTAATTAAGCGTTAGAAAAAACATTAAATTTTTTTTAAAAAAAATGATGAATAAAAAAAAGTATGAATTTGAAGGTGGAAGTGTTTTTTTTTGTATTAATTGTTCACTAAAGGTTCAAATCAATTTCACTACTTGATAAAAATAAACTTAACGAAAATGAGTCCGAACATTCAAAAGAAGTACTTTTAAGAATATCCGGTTTACTTTAATTAAAATAAAATGTTATATATCAATGGGAATGTTTCTAGAGAGATAATATTTAAGAGATCAGAACTTTAAATTTATGTGTGTGTGAAGCTTTTTACCAGAATAAAATCATCTGAAACATTTAATGTTTAATATATGTTTTATATTCCTTTACAATGAGTGTTTAGTTTCCTCGTTTGTTTGGCCTAATTATCACTACATTATGGAATGCTACACATAATGTTTAAAAAATGTAATATTAAAAAGAAACACTTAAAGAAGTTTCGCCAACAAACTTTCAATGCAATCGACTCGTCTGTTGGCATTCTCTCACTGCATCAAAATTAGGACGTGACGTTCTGCACTCCTTAGCCCCACGAATTGATGTGCCTTCTGTGACGTAACGATTCGAAACAAGGCATGTGTGTGTGCGCTAGCCCAGCCACATCTCTCTAAGATAAAATTTATGTAGTCATTTCTTCGTGTATCTTCATATTACGAATGCTGCTCATGAGAATGGGCATTGTAATGTGGGCATCTGGACTGTGAAACAGTCCCCAGTCCCATATTCTGGTTGGCTTTGATGTTGGGCAGGGCGAAGGTGGGGTTTTTCTTTCTGCTTAACAGGAATCATGGCTATTTGCTGAGACGATGGCATCCGGGAGGTGTAGCAATGATTCTTCATCTTTCTGCTGTAGATGAAGAATTGTTTTCGGCATGGCAGAGAGTTTATAGCTTGATCTCTGGTTGATCGGTGGTATCGTGAACATAGACTCCTATTGGCTGCCTGGGAGCTGGGAATAGAGAAAGTGGGGGGTGGTTGTCCAGCTGGATAAATAAAATTTAATACGAGGAAGTTTATAAGGAAAAATGGTAAATGGAAATTACTGAGATGCAATAATAAAAATTACTGCGAGAATAAAAACAATTAAGGGGGGTTTGTAAGAATCGAGAAGTATTCTTCTCGGTCTTATGATATTTATATTGGGATAGTATGGGATTAAGTTAAGCACTGCTAATGAGAAGAAAAGACAAATTGTATGTATAGTGTATATTATTTTTCCTTTTTTTTTTCCATTTCTGAATGACTTCTAACTCATAAAGAAAACGCAGCAGAAGAGAAAATTTTGCTTTAAGTTAAAATTCTTGTTACGACGTAATACTGATGCTGGTGAACTAAATATTTTCAAGCTAAAATAATTTTTTCTTCAAAATTGTTCTACCACTTTTTTTTAAAGGAGAGCCTTCAAATATTGTTCATTTGTGTTTTGAATTTTTTATGTACTGGAAAACTACTTTGACAAAACTGTAGCTGTTTTATTCACAAGGAAAGAACTTCAGTCGTTGAACCTACTTTTTATGATACTAAAATTACATGATCTCAGAGGATGCAATATATATATATTTGCGTAATTTTAGATAAATCACTTATCTGAGAACACCACATTTTCACCACGAGAAAAAAATTCCGGATCACACTTATACTTATAGACCCTTTAATCTACCGGAATTCTACTATGAACCTAAGCAAAAATGCACTTCTCTATAGTGCTGTTTTGTGGATTATTGTATCCTATGCATACCCTGTGTTAGGATACGCAGCTAATTTTAATATTAAACTTCTGAATAACGCTCAAAAATCCACTATCAAAATGGCCACAAGAGCCAATAGATATTTGCGAAATAAAGATTTTTAATAAGCACTTAAAATTAATACATTTAAAACCCATATTCCAGATATTGCAATTAAGTTTTTTAATTTCCTTCCAAACACTGAAAATTAAATTTTAATGGAACATCTGGAACCATGCAGGTATACGCTGCACTAATAATCGGGGGGCAATCAACTTAAAAATCTGAAATGAGGTTTGTTTCCTTACTGAGTCACTGTGACTCAAAATCCTTTTAATTTTTATTAGAAAAAAAAACATTTATGGATCTGACATCAAAACAGAAAAGGTAATTAATGAACAATATTTTAAGAATGCTCGGCACATTCGCACGCAAAAAAAATTAAAGAATGGATAATAAAAGACAGTACTTTTATACATATTGAGAAAAGCTTTACATATTGACAAAAAAAAAATAAAAAAGGGAAAGTCATATCAGACAATGTTCCAGACAACAAGAAAATTCTTATACATTGTTACGCTTCTAAAAAAAGGTTTTTCACATTATTGAATTTCTGACAACAATGTGTTACGGCCGAGCCACTCATAAATGCCCACTGGTTCCCAGATTGAGTATCGCTGCTTTACGTAGTTGAGTCTAGATGTTTGTTTATACTGCTGTTTAAATAAATATTTCACTATGGCTAGTTACCATTAGCTAATAAAAACGAATTTCTTCATTTCAAACTTGTTTAATTGACAAAGGTAACAGCCCAACGCGAGCACTATAATGTGCTGCACCGTTTAAAATGGCACAGCAACCACAAATATTTGTATCCGAGTCCCCTTCGTGACCACTTCAACCACATAAACCTTAAAATAAACTGTGAAATAGAGGCAGAAAGAATTGCTCACAAGAAAATAACATTTCCAAGTTAGAAAAAAATCAGCTTTATAAGTTAAATTATACCCTGAGGTAACTGGTCGTTGCAAAAGAGTTGGCAAGCTATCAGAGATTTGAGAGAGACGATGATTAGCTCCACTTCCTGACCGTGATACCAAAAAGTATGATATTTATATTTAAAGGTTGCATAGAAGAAATTTCAGTGATAACAATAATGTTTTGTAGGAAAACATTTAGCAGCATAAAATTAAAAGGGACATTTCAGACAATCTTACCAGCTTTAAAAACGAAATGAATTCAATTAAGGTCAGACAGTTGTCAGTTAAGGGCAGTTTTTCCACCAAGTATATGCTTCAAATTGTGTTTAAAAAATGAAATTTTTTAAAATTTACTGCATGTGAATACACTGGAGCTTATATTATTAATTCCTTGTGTATACTTGTGCATACTGAAGTGATATTTTGGAAACATTGCAAAAACATTTAGAGAGATATTATAGAAACATTAAAGAGATATGTCATGACAAATTTGAATAAATTCAATGAATGGGCCTACAGATATTCTGAAGTGCAATACCATTTGTTGTTGCAAAAGGTTGGTTACATACATACAAATACATAAGTATCATGTTTAAAAACATAAAAACAATTTTTTTTGGCAGTTTTAGAAATCATTTTCCAGTCCTGAGAAATTTTTGAAATTTAAAACTTTTAGAAACTTATGTTTGTATGTGAATACACAAAACACTGATAAAAACTTTCGAAATAACGTGAATCATGTTTTCTCTAATGCACACCAAAACCATTTAGATAAATTTTTTCACATAGTATTTATGATGATATATGCTACACTTTGATATTTATAATACATAAATGCTTCACATTCTTCTAAAATTTATAGAGATTTTGTGAAAATAGATATAAATTTTACAAAATATCTCGTTATACAAAAACTGAAAAATGCTATGTATGTATATTCTAAAATTTTAAAACATTTTTTTTTTGTTGCATGGGTTTGAAAAAAACTTAACAATATAAATTGAAATATCTCACTTCAGTATAAATATTAAAGTCTAATTAATATTCAGGCAAAATCTGAAGCCTTAATATTTAACAGTTTCTGAGAGATAATTAGGTATATGTGATGATATGCTGATATATGTGATTTTTGTCATTACCTGTAAAGTTGTCTTTCAGATAAAATTACATAAATTTAATGTTTAAAAAAATAAAAACAGTTTCGTTTTGGCTATTTAAGAAATCATTTGATCAGTTTAACAGTTCTTGAGATCTGATACTTTTAAAAATACTGGTTGCATGTGTATATACATAACATTAATGAAAACTTTCCAGAAATATAGTATAATCACATGTTTCAAAATACTTACTTTCACATTTTTATACATTATTACAAGGGATTCATGATGTGCTATTCTCAACTTTGATGTTTGTCATTCATCACAGATAAAACTTCTTCAAAAGTTGATACAGATTTTAAAAAAGCTAATGTAAATATTACAAAACATCTCGTTAAACGAAAACTGAATTGTATTTTCTGGTCAATTTATGTAAAATAGGAAACAAAAAGTCTTAAAATAAATAAAGGATAATCTAATGTGTAATAAAATGGCACCAATACATGTTGTAATTCATAAATTTGTGATGAAGTGACATTTCATATTAAAAATGCATATATCTCAATTCATTCGAAATGAAATCATCCTATTACCGATTTTTCTTAAAAAAAAGAAGGGTACAATATTATGAGAATATACAAGGTGTACCGGTATGAAGTGAGCGTTTTTTTTGTGGGTGAAAATGAAACACTAATTTTGAATGGGAAAATAAAAATAAAATATTCAAAGTATTGTCCATTGCTTTCTACACATTTTGTCCACCTTTCTGGCAATTTGTAGGCACCACGCTAACAGAAATGTTCGTCTTTTGAATCAAACCAATCAGACACCCAATTTTCAACTTCTTCGTTGGAATCAAAGTGCTGTTCAACCAATGCGTGCCCCATCAATGAAAACAAATGGTAGTTAGAAGGGACGCAGTCTGGTGAATACGGCGTTTGGTGTAGAAGCTCCCAGCCAAGTGCTTTGATTGTATCCAAAACCGGTTTTGCTTTCTGTGCAGGTGAATTGGCGTGTAACAAAATTACTTTGCCTTATTTTTTGTCCCATTCTGGTCATTTTTCGATCAATGCATGGTTCAAATGGATCATTTGTTGCCTGTAGCGATAAGTATTAACGGTTTCACTAGGTTTCAGAAGATCATGATACACCACATTTTTCTGATCCCACCAAACACAGAGCATTGCCGTTTTGACGAATCCATCTGGTTTTCCAGTCGATATTGACGGTTGTCTCAGATTAACCCATTATTTATCCTCTTAGGATTCTTAAAATAAATCCATTTTTCATCGCCAGTAACAATTAGATGTATTACTAATTTTCTTTTGTGTCTTTGAAGAAGATTTTCTCAAGTGTTTTTTCGGTTTTCCATCTTTTATTCAATTCATGTGGTATCCATTTTTCACACTTTTGGATGTATGTTCCTCGTAGCTTACAAACGGTCAGAAATTGTTTGTTGTGCAACATTTGCATTGCTTCTATTTGCTTTTGACTCAAAGTATCGTATTTATCCAATATTTCTTGGAATTCAGTATCTTCAAACTTGTTCCATGTTCTTCATTTCTCACATCAAAATCATTATGTCTGAACCTTTGAAACCATCTTTTGCATGTTGCTTCTGGTAGAGCATGATTACCATATGCCTCGAAAAGCATTCTATGCAAGTCTGCAGCACTTTTGTTCAATTGAAAACAAAAAAAATAATGCTTTCCTCAAATCATCAGTTTCTGGTAAAAAATTCGACATTTTTAACATGATGAAAAAATATGATGTCTTGTGTTCAATGGCTTGATTATATGAAATATGTTTGACAGATGTCATACCAACCAACCAAAAATAAATAAATAAATGCTCGTTCAAAACAAATGTTCCATAACGACACATTTGTCCTTAACGATCATTTCATACCGATACAACTGATAAGTAAGAAAATTTTCCTAGAAGTTTTTATTAGGATCGATGAAGAAAAAACTAATATGTTCACTTCGAAAAACTGCGAGGCATATATAGAAAAACAAAAATCAATTGTAATTAGAGCTATAAACAGTTAGAGAGAATCTACTCATGACCTAGATGTAAAGGATATTCAGCAGTAAAACTCTAGAGAACAGAAGATTTCACCCTAAATGTGGAACAAGTAAGTGAATATATCCAAATTACTTCCCCTTAACCCTCCATGTCTTTAATGAAATAGTAATTGAACTCCCAACTTGACAACACTAATTACAAGTTCTGTACCATGTCCCCTCGGTGACCACGAAAACAAAATACTAAAATGAATACAAATTATTAACATCGAAATAATGCTGAATGAAACTGAGGTGGAATCGGACAAGAACGCAACAATCAGAAGTCTAAAAATTCTTTTTTCTAATTTTGGGAATTCTACTAGATGTTAAAAAAAAGGTGGGCATACAGTAAACACTCGCATGCATTGCGAGTTTCAAACAGCTGTCCACTGACAGTAACTCCGAAAACCTATCAATTTATATTTGATGGTAATTACACAAATCATTAGGTGGTAAGTAATTTTTATGCCTGAGAGCATAAACATAGCATCAATTTGAAAGAAAATCGGAAACAGCTTTGACCAGATATTATAGCATACAAAATATTCAAAGGCAGTATATTCTCATCAGATGCAAAAACATTTGAATTGCGAATTTGAATCATGTGACTATCGTGCGGAACGCTAGTGACCTCATAGCTCATTTAACATGAGAAGTGACATTAATCAAAATATTTAGTAGAAAATTCGTTTTTATATAGTTGCTTCCATCTTTGTCATAATACGATTGCACGATAACAAATAACTTTAGGCACACTAGCTCTGTGATATACTCATTCAAATCGGGTCTGGCCCACTCGAACCCCGATCTGACATCAAATAGAAGGACACCCTCCCAAAGAAAGAAGTCAATTTGTAGTATGTCGCCTGGCAGTTCTGCAATCGCCAAATTTTTCATCCTCCCGTCGCTTGTCTCTACGCCACAATAGCCTTTGCAGACTTAGACACCTCAACGACTCTCTCTCCTGAGCACTCCTATGCCTTGGCTGCCTCCAATCTTCTATACCCTAATCCCTAAGTCCCCGGACATCCGATCTTTTCTGAAACCACTTGTCCCGCCCTCAACTATCTCCTGATGGGATGGATCATGGACCTGGCAACTCGACACGCCTACCACTTGGTCCTGAACTGCATCTGTCTCCAGGAGCAGCCATGCTGAACCTGTTCACCTTTTGTCGCTGCACATCGAACGATTAAGAGGAAGGACGTGTGTCCCCGCAGCTATGATGTTAAAACTGAATTCCGTGGCATTTCTTTGTTAGCTACAAATACACATACAATTAAAAGAACAAAAAATGATGATATTAAAAGTTGAGACCATCTAATTTTCCTCGAGAAAAGCCATCATGGGATTCTGGTTTTGATCCATACGTCTATTAGAAAAACAAGAGGAGTTACAGGACCTTTACAGACGACGCTCAGCATGTATACACCTCATGTATCACCAACAAAATGTCGATATATTTTAAGTTGACGCAGAAATTGACTCTGCTACACCCCTCATGAGAAATGAAAATCACACATTGTATCTTTGATGAAAAGGGTGAATATCTAGATATCCTAAGAAAATTTTCTAGAACATCTATTATAATGTTTTGTATGATAGCTCAATCAGAAGATCAATGAGGCTAGAAGAAGCATAACTAGCAATCATGCATAAACACCTGCCTGTCAAGATTATTTTGATAGGTATAAAGGAAAATCTACCAGTGAATTTAGGAAATGAAGATTTACCTGAAAATGTATAATAAATGGAACTCGATTCTAAATATACAGATATTTAATTTTTTTAAATTTATCATACGTTTAATGATAAAATGTAGATAGTATTTCAGACATTTTGATAGCCTCTAGATTAATCAAACATAAAACAGATATCCATTCATTGACATAAAATCGTGCACCAAGAAAAGTGATCAATATGAAACAAATTCATATCTGTACCTACTTGATACAAGCTAATAAATAGAAAAACCAAAGAAAAGGACTCTTTACTTGCACAAACAACAAATGAATGGAAGTTTGTACTAATTGTACATCCATCCAGCTCTGAGCTGTCCAGTTTATCTCCTTAATATAAGATGTCTTATAACATTGTCTACCTGTCTGTTAAACTGCGTATTTCTACAAACGAAATGATCTTTTAAATGAAAATGATTGAAAGATAAATAATTTAACTTCCTTCTTCTGATTAAAATGTGCTCGTTAAAACATTTCCACTGATCTTCTATAGTGCCCTTGAAATTTTTCTAGATGTGATGAACGAAAACAAAAGGCATGTTTAATTATCTTGTTTCTGTCCTTGACCACAACATCCACAGACAGTTCATCATCTTGACTTTATATTTCATTACAATGTGTAGTTCTTTCTAGTCATATCATAATGCTGTAAATGCTGAAACATAAAGTTTGAAAGACAAGATCTATGAAGGCAAATAATATCACTTTCCAGTTTTATGCTACAGTGGTTAGAAGAGAAAACAAGATAAGAGACACATAACTATTATTTTCTACAATACTATTTACCTGAAACGATGACTGGTATATAGAAAATAATAGACTGATAATCACCTGAAACTCGTGAAGACTTGTAATCCAGTACTATAAAATATTATTCTTAAAATGTCACCTCCTAGTCACTACATCGCAAGTAAGAAGTAACCAGTCCATCCATAGTTAACTGAGAGCATTGTATCAGATATGCGCAATAATGTTGCATCTTTAAATAATTATTTCATAGCGGCCGAGTAAAACTCTGGAATGACTGATTTGAGCTTGATATTCTGAAATCTGTAATCCAACCTTCCCTAGGGATACTAAGAGATGTCATGTTTCAATAGAAGTACGTCAAATGACTTTAAAATCATCAACATAGTGGGCTATCGCCGATTTCTTGCCAGATATTTACTTGTAAAATCCTGAAACACTTGCCAGCTCTTCTTTTATTTACAGTCCAATTAACCTAGAAAACGGATGAACTGCGGTACAATTAACTGTCAAGACTGGCGGGATCTAATCTAGGTGCATATTATTTTTCTCTAATTTTTTAAATATGTAAATTAAAGGATAATTTTTAAGGAAAGATTCTTACTTATAAAATTCACTGCTTTTCCTCAAAACCTTATATGTCTGTGCTGTGTTTAAAAATTAAATTCTTCCAATTTTACCACGGTATGTGAATACACTGGGAGCTCAGACATTGACCTGTGTAGTAATTGTGATATACTGAAGCTGTAAATAACATTGCAAAACATGAAAGGTAGACATGTCTTAACAAACTTGAATAATTATGGAAATAAGTAAAAAAATCTTTTTAAAATTCAAATATATTTGAAAAATACTCACTCAGTATATAAACATAAATGTTCTTTATTGATATAGATGTTTTAAATCCTATAGTTCAAAGCTCTTTGAATGAATGACCTAAAGAATATTCACAGGATTGACACATCTTGTCGTTGCAAAAGTTAGTACATCATACAAAACATGGAATGTCATGTTTAAAAGCATAAAACATATCTTATTTTGGCAGCTTAGAAATAACGTTGTCCTATCGAGAAATTTTGAAATTAAATTTTAGAACACTATGTCTTGATATCACAAAAAACACTGATAAAAACTTCTGAAATGACGTGAAACTATAGATTTCATGCTAATGGACACCAAAACATATGATAAATGCTTTACATATTTATGAATGATATAGCCATTGATATTTTAATACATAAATCACATCTTCTAAAATTTGAACAGACTTTCAGTGATACTAGATATAATTGCCATGAAACTATCCTCAGAAACAAAACTGTACAAAATGCTATGAGTCTATTCCATAAATCTTAAAAACATCTTTCATGCTTTGTCTTAAAATATATTGACGTTGATCTAATGTTGTAAAATAAATGAGCGAATTATTTGCTAATCTCATAATTACTTTGTGATTAGTGATATTCCATGCTTAAAATGTATTTTCAAGGTTGTCATTATCAAAATGAAGTTAACTTTTTCAGAAAATACATAGAGGTTGCGGCATAAAATCAATGACACGTAACTGATATGTAACAATGATACTGGTGAGCTCTTTAAATCTTACCAATTCCATTTTACCACTACAGCATTTGCACGTAAAAAAAGAGAAAGTCTTCCTGAAGGAATCTATAGTAATACTTTATGTTAATGGTTTTGGAAAACTTTAACACAATATTTCGAATATTTGAATCCTGCATTATATTAAAGTCCCATTAACTATCTCGAAACTGAAATCGTAATATTTAACAAGCTCTGTAAAAATAATTAGGTATAGATGATGATATGCTGATATATGTGAACTTTGTCATGTTACCTGGAAGCTTGTCCTTTTACATAAAATTACATAAATTCTATGTGTAAAATATAAAACATCTACCGTATGTATTTAAAAATCATCGATCAGTTTAACAGTTTTGAGATCTGATACTTTAAAATACTGTTTCATCGTACTATAACATAATGAAAACTTTCGAGAAATGTCGTATAATCACAAGCATTTGAAAATGCTTATTTCTACATTTCTTATACATTGATATACAAGGTATTATGATGTAAAGATTCGATTCTTGATGTTTGTAATTCATTACAGATAAAATTTCTTCAAACATTTATACAGATTTTGAGAAAACTAATGTAAATATTACAAAAAAAAACTCGTTAAACGAAAACTGAACAAATAATATTTGTATTTTCTGGGCAATTTAAGTAAAATAGGAAACAAAAAGTCTTAAAACAAGGGGAGGACACGACTAAGGAATGTTATTTCGGGACGAGGTTTTGCGTAATAGTAGTACTCCTTTAGGATGTTCAACCGTCAGTATTACAGCGCTGAATAGACATTCAGTTCCTAGAAAATAGCCTTCAAAATTCATACTTAGCTTTTATACAATTAAGTATTTTTCAGCTCCTTCGATGCAGTGGCATAGGTGATAGTTCCCATGCATTCCGCGCGGTCTGTCAGGGTTCGAGTCGCTCAATCGACTTGCTTTGTTTTTTTTTCAATGCATTTAATTACTTTTGCAATTAAATAAATTTATTTAAAAAAGGCTCATTAAATATTTTATGTAATTATTTTATATTTTAAAAACTAAGACAATATTTATAATTATATAAATACTTACATTATTACATTAAATATATTATAATATTAATATATTATTATAATTTTAATTATTATAACATTGTTAATAAATAATATTTGTTATAGAAATATATTTTATTAAATGATTTTATATAAGTATTTTGTATTTTAAAAAGTAAAATAATTACAAATAGTTTTATAATTAGATAAAAAATAGTTTTATAATATGTAAAATAGTTTATGATATTGTATTATTATAATTTTTTTATAATTATGTAAAATATTTCATAAGAAAAATTATTAAATTGTAAAAATAATTAAATAAATTGAAAAAAATAGTATGTCTACCACTCGACTCGAACCCTGACCGATCGCTAAAAAGTCCAGGTACGCTATCACCTATGCCACTGCATCGTTGGAGCTCATTAAAACTTAATTGTATAAAATAAATTGTATAGTATGAATTTTGATTGCTATTTTCTCCAAATTGCACATTCGGCGCTATTACATTGAGTGTTGAACTTCCTAAAGCAGTGGTCTTCATACTGTGTTCCAAGAAACCGTGAGGTTCCACGAGTCACAATAAGAAATCTAGAAGTAATAAATATGTATTCAAAATGGATTTATGTTTTCTATGATGTTTATAGGTTACAAGTATTTAAAGCTCATCTACTCATTAAAACTGAAAATTTTATTTATATATAATAACTTTATTTTACAACGCTTTTTAAACTTTTATTATAAAATAATAAAAGAATAATAAAACGTTTAAACTTTATTTATATATACTTTCTACTAGATTGTGAATATTCTATTGTTTACTATTTCGGGTTCCACGAGATAATTTTATACTCGTTAGTTAGCACGTCTTGCAAATTAAATAGTTTTCTAATGGAAAATGCACCTTTTTACAATTGTGGAAAGCAACACCTATAATGAAAGAAAACGAACAGCATGTTAACAGAGAATTGATTTAATATCTAAATATAAGCAAGAACATCTTCTAAATATTAGGTTTCAAATTCTCTCTCGTATAAAATATACGGGATTTCTCACACATCTATAAACATTTTTATGCCATTCAGAACATTGTCTTTAAGCGAAAGATATTTCTCAACGTAAGTGGCTACAAAAACAAAGTATAAAAGCAAATTAAACTCAGAATAAGTAATGCGATTGCACTTAATCAACAGACCTAGTCTTCGACCGTGTGGAAAAAAGGAAGCACATATCTCAGTTATTAAATATAATTCATGTATAGGTGGCACTTGAATGAGTATATTTTATTAACAAAATTAGATTAGAATATTTTTAGTAATAAATGTGCAAATACTTTTTTAATTGATTTTACATGAAGTGCCTGTAACATGTTGATCTACTTTAAATATTACTTTGAGACATATTCTTCGACGTATGTGTTTTGAATTGGGCTCCACGAAAACACTTTCTAGTTCAAGTTGTTCCACGAAAGCCCTTTCAAGTTATGAGGGTTCCATGAGTTGAAGAAGTTTGAAGACCACTGTCCTAAAGGAGTACTGCTAATACACAAAGTCTCGACCCCAAATGAATTTCCTTAGTCATGCCCTCCCCTTGTAAAACAGACTTATTTTCCTTTCGTGTCAACCTAACACTAAATTTTTATGTTCAATAGAATTTTCCTGATTTTCTAAACAACTTGTTAAGTGTTTACTATCAAAAAAGTCAGTTGTGTTGTGAGAATTTGTTTTAGAAAAAAGTTTGCAGGTCAAACAAAAAACACTACCAATACTAATTGAATTACATAGCCAAGATCTTTCCAGCACTTTGCCATTTACAAGTTTTTTAATGAAATGATTATTCGAAAATGATTTCATTTGTCCTTTGTATGATCTTACCGAAACAGAATACATATTGTTTGAATTTTTATTTTGAAAATAACTCATTTCATGTGAAAGGATACAATCAATAAAATTATTACTTAGCGATTTAAGCCAGGAACCCACGTCAACGTATTTTTTAAACTCAAACCCAACATTTTGTAAACACTTTTCGGTCGAGGCATTACCAAAGTCCTCTGTCTGAACAATATAATTTTAGAAGGCTGCTGGTCACCGAAATCTTGAATTTTTTCTTCATTAATATTTTCTTGTTGTGTTCCTCCGTTTTCTTTGGCTAAGTTCCTTTCACTTCCCTGGCGTAACGTACTTCTCTGCAACCCCACATTGTGGTGTCCCCAAGGTTCTAGTGGGCCCAAAGCCAATGTAATGATGTGGATTTTTCAATCCTTTGTAAGATCCGGTTTGGGGCCCAAAACCTGATTGCACCTACTGCACAAAAATAAATGACTACAGAAAAAGTGTCACTACGTTTGTTTTCGTGCTCGATGCTCATCTGTACCTTCCTATGATAGAGCCTCTGTCTATTAATTATTAATTTCCACGTATTCAGTGGTAAGGCGGAAGAAAAAAAGTAAATTGTGAAATAAAAATAAATTTGGTATGGTATTTTGGATATTTTATTTTTTTGAAATGTATTTTTACTGGTTTTTATTTTATTACTATTTTGATTGCAAGCATATTTTTCTGTTTAACTTCAACGGGGAACGTGGGCCCCCAAAACCCGGGGGCCCTGTGCTGCAGCCCATTAAGCCCATACGTAGATCCGACCCTGGGTACAATGTTGTTGCTTTTGTTCATCCTGGTTTAATAAAGCATGTGTCGCATTAGAATGGAAATCAGTTTATTGTTATGATTACAGTGCAGGATATAAAGCCAATCCCTCATTAAATGTTGTTTTTTTAAATAATATTTTGTCTTAGTTTAATAGTTTATCTAATTTTTACTGTTCAATTATTTTTCATTGGTAGATAAAAACTTTGACAATTTTTTTTTTCTGTGTGTGATACACTTTCCTTATTAACAAAAATTTTAATTTACATCTAATCATTTACCGAACATGTAACTTGTGTAAAAATGCATTCCCGCTGGGATAAGGTAAGTGTAGAGAGGACAGTTTTTCTTATCTTTTTTATATTGCAACTTCCCCTATTTCCGCTGACTGTGCACATATTATTTCACGTTTTAGTCAAATAAGCCCAATTTGTTTTAGAGCTTTATTTATACACACAGCAACAGAAATTGGACTGTTCATATACCATTAGAAACACAGACGTTCATTTGCACTTTATGGGAACAATTTTGCAACTTATTTTCTCGCTTTTGCCTCAAAAGATTTGCCTTTTAAGAATACTCGTCTGTTTGGATTTTCTTTTGAATGGAATGTAAAATAAAATATTTAATTTGAAAACGGCTCATAAAATTGGTAAATCACTCGATGTTTACGAAACTGCGGTTTTCGAGGAGAATTATTTGTATCAACAAACTACACAACGATGTGTATCTGGATTGTTCATTTTCAGTAAAAGATATTTATAGAGTATATTAAATTTAAAAAAGTTAAAAAAACAAACGACTAACTGAAAGTGAAAATTAAGGTATGGCAACTAAACCTTATTCTAAGATTGTCCAAATGCAGGAAACTATCAAGAAAATGAAGTCTCTGATCCTTAAAGAAAATCCACCAACCAAAATTCCATTACATCAAAATTAGGAATTTTTTCCGAAACTGTAATTAAATTTATCCATTAGGATATAAAAAATATTTTTAAACTTAGAATTTGGCTTTTTAAAAACATATAGTGAATGAAAACCAATTGTAAAAAATTATATAAAAAACAATTATCTGCTTAATAACGGAAATTCGTTTCAACACTCGATGAAAAATATGAATATTTAAAAGACTGCTATAAAATAAGCTCTATAAAATATCATATAATATCATAATATAAAATAATATATTATATATATTATAGATATAATATTTTCAGCTGACGAGAATGAGTGTACAAAATGGTAACTTCAATGAACAGAAGTTTTCCCAAATAGGTCCATGATGGTTGAAGAATTTTGTTAAAACAGCAAATTAAAAATAAAAAAATTCCCAAGTACAGCCAAACGTTAGTTACTCAAATATCCGAAGAATATTTTGAAACCAATTTTTGATAAAATATTTCCAATCTTATATGAAAAGGACACTGATAAAAAAAAGTTGACTTTCATATCGACAAAAACTGTAATGATATGGCTCAGTCAATTGCTACATATGTAGCAAAGAAATCATCAGAAACATGAATAAAGTGTATCTTATTTAATGAAATACCTGTAAAATCACATGATTCTTGTTGGTTGGACTTTTCTGCTTTCGGTATATTAAAACGAGCTTTAAGAAAATGGCATCCAAGGACACAGAGCATTATCAAGAACTGTTCAAGAGGTATAGAGTAAAGTTGACATAATTGTACTAAGGAAAACTTTAACGGAAAATTTGAGCGAGAGCTATTGTCAATAACCTTGGGTATTAGAAGCAAATCACCCCCCCCCCAAATGCGGCATTTATAGATAATAACACTGTGCAGTCGTTTCAATAAAGTTCAATCAATCTTCTGTAATAGAAATATTTTCGTTTCGGAAAATGGAAAGAGTGTTTCGTGTAGTATATTTTGAATGAGGAGTTTTGGTGCTTGTGTTTGCCAAGTATACTCTGCACAAAGTGATATAATATTTTGTATACTTTTAACTTTGATTAACAATGCATTATCAATGACTTAGCAATACATTACCAACGTTACTTCATTTTAAACTAATTTGAGAAACATACAAAATCTTCTCGATTACTGTATTTTTTAATGATTTACTTTATTAAAGTGTTTAAACTCAGTGGTAAACATAAAACGTAATAAAAAGCTAATGCATCATCAATAAAAATGATTTCCTCTTAATTGTTTGCCACTTTACTTCGTACACATGATTTTATATTTTCCACTCAATTCAGCATTGTTTTATGAGTTCAAGTCTGAAGTTTTTTTATGTAATTTTACAAAGAGTTGAATTGTTTCAAAGCTGTTCTACAACGTAGTTATTAAATGCCTTCTACATTACATATTAGTTCTTAACAACATTCTAAATAGAATCATCGCCTAACTTAATAGCAGGTATTAAGGTTTAGATTTGAAAAGATGATTATTTTCTTAATTTTAGAAACTTGCTTAACATTACAAATTTTAGTGCCATCTAGTAAATGTTATTTTTACCTCAAACTTATTAGTTACTGCTATTTTTACCTCTCAAACAGATTGTACTGGCAATTGCTATTATATAAGTAATTAATAGATAATATATTCATAGATAACTAAAATAACTGAATTGACATTTCTCACGTGAATTCTATTCAATAAAAATTAATACAATTGATTTTTAATCTCGTATAGTAACAAAACATAACTGATGTATGCATTTAAGAAATTAATTGCTGATTCATACATGATATCAACGTTCAAATAAAATGTTCCAAAACATTCCTAAAATGCATGATTTAAAGAGATTTTGCTTTGCTAATTTTCCATATTAGATCAGTCTTTTTCTTTTTTTTTAATTATTTTGTTTTTCTCAACCAATTTCCTATAAAAAATAAAAAAACTCAAAAAAAACTTCATTTTCTATTTGTACTTCATAAACTTTCTTGCTAATTGTTGACGGAAGAGAAGGACAAATTAAATGAGAGGTATAAACTGCAAAAGTGTGTACCTGAGCTACGAACAAATGTGCAAGACCAATTGCAATATTTTTTATCAGCAATTGACGATAATGGCGAGCGCAGATTAGGCTCAGAATTAGGGCAACACTCTAGAACTGCGTCCAGATATACTATAGTAATGATGTACTATACACACAGCACACATCTTATTTATATTTAGTGCATTTTATTCTCTTGAAATTGAAAGTTACTTTAGTTATTCTTCTTAAATTTAGAGTCGCAATGCGACTCTTCCACAAAGGAACTATCGATTTATACTACCAATAATCAACTATTCATATAAATTGTTTAGGACTATCTCTTTTTAATGCTAGATATTCTTTTTATGAACTCCTTCCTTTATGTACGCGAGAAACTGCAGAATATATTAAAATGAAATGTACTTTTTTTGTAAAAGGTTACAATGATGTTTCAAAACAGATGAATTATTATTTCTTCCTTTTTGATAAAATGTGTTTTATAAAAATTTTAATTCACTTAATGATACATTTAATTATTAGAATACAGCTTATATTTCTTTTTGAAACATTCTTTATTTTCAAACTTGAACAATCTAGATAAATACTATTATGGCACTTTTCTTTCTGAACAGAAAGTAATGCTTCCGAATATAGCAATTTACATTATGTAACAGGAATTTCATAGATGGAAGAATGTATATGATGTAAAACACCACATGAATCTTTAATTGCATCCATATAACTATAACCTTTCTTCAACTTTATTAATTGCATCGTAAAAAATGAATGGCCCCTCTGAATCCCTAGAGAAAATTGAGACCAAATTTTTTTAAATATGTTGTAGCTTGAATATATATTACACAATGGAAAAAATGCCACGGCCAAAACAATTCATATAGTTTGAATATGATAAATGGACTAATAAACAACACAAAATATTTAATTTAACGGACATCACCATTTATTTCGGTGTGTCTATAGAGAATCAGAATTTGAATTCACGACTTGACTACCCTAAACACAACTTTGTAACAATGTCCTCTTTAAGACTATGGCAACATCCGAGAGATTAAAATGTGCAATGTTTTGTTTAAAAGTAATATAGGGAAAATGAATTTCTCAGGAGAAAGTAAAATTTCCAGTTTTAAAAAATCTGCTTTCTAATTTTAACCGTGCCTTAATGTGACGAGTTGTTACGAAAGAGTGCACCATCTTTATTATGCATATGCATTAACTCCAAAAATTATGATATTTATATGTGAAATATGAATGATAATTTTTTATAGCTAAACATAAAGTAAAAAAAAAATTAAAAGAAAAACCTGATACATTTTTACCAGCTTTAACAAATAAATGAAATCAATTCAATATAGTTTTATTTATATCATGGACTAAAGTTAAATAAATAAATGTGATCATGAATCAAATTCTAATATCTTCATTAGCATTCTCGCATAAAGAAACAAAAATAATACGAGAAATAACTGTACAGGTTTTGCTCCGTACCTCTCCATTCTTGGTAAATGTACAATCACATTAATGATTATTTTCTTAAGCAAAGGGTGCATTGTTATAGGATTGTAAGTAGGGAAATTTAAATAGAAATTTATTATAATTATCGAGGAAAAAATTAAAATCTGGTATTCATAGAACTGCGAGGCACTCATAAAAACGAAATCCATTGTAATCTTTCAGCGCATTGAATTCTTAGATAAGCTTTTCTTGACGTAGATATAAATGAAATTAATCAATGAAACTGTAGAGAATTTAAGATTTTAAAACAAAAATGTGTAACAGGGAAATGAATCGACTCCACATTACTATCCCTCAATTCGATATGTCTTTAATAGACCACCACTCGAACCTTGGATTTAACAAAGCCACCCATGAGTTCATAACCATGCTCCCTCGGTGAACACGAAAACAACAGACTCAAACTTTACAAATTTTTAAAACAGGAAAACTGCCGAATTCATTGAAGCGATATCTGATAGAAACACAGTATTTCCAAACAAATTTTTTTTTCCAATTATGCTTTATTGAGACTAATTTTTGCAAAAGGCATGTCATACTACTACAATCTCGCATCCATTGCGAGTTTTTAATAGCTGCCAGCCTGGCTGAAGCTTCAAAAGTAATAATATTTATATTTGAAGGTTGAATGTACAAACTATTAGTGGTAATAATAATTTTTTATGGAAAGACATATTACTAGCTCAAATTTTAAAAACATACTGAGGAATTTTTACAGGGTTAACACATAATTCAAATGAATTCAGAATAATCAATTATATGTCATCTATAAGAATAAAATAAAATCAAAGTAAATTTCGAATTAAACTGTAATAACCTCTGTAACGTCGAGAACCGAATTTTATTTTAGTTCCAGTACCGAAAAGGATCCCAAAGCTCTAGTAAAAAAAATGGCAGTTACAGAGACTGCCTATAGAAGTGAAAACTTAGTAATTTTAGTATTAAAATTTGAAATTCATCATATTTAAATTAAAATGATCAAAACTATTCTAGTTTTCACATATATTTACACTCCGCGCAACAATTATATGCATGTTTATATGTTTTTTTATTATTAAAATGTATTACGGGCTGTTCAAAATCATGACAAAACATAAAAAAAATTCAATTGAAATAACAATTCATATTATTTATGGATAGTATTTGTATTCAATTAAATTTCAATGTACTTAATTTTTAACATTATTTTAATTGTTTGCATCATTGTCATCATTAATTTCAACAATATTTAGACTTTTTGTACTTTCAATTATTTAATTTTTTTGTAAAATAGACACAATAGGCTTAAGGTAACTAAAGTAAGAAAGGGAAATGTTTGATTCAAATTTATGTTAGTATTGCGTAAAAATCACATCGATCATTGATTTATATTCTTTGTACTCAGTTTTCTCTCAAATAACATGTTTATATTATGTGTTTCATTTAAAAATTCAATTATTGTTAGACTTTTATCATCTGCAAAGCTAACATTGAAGTCTATACTTAAAATCATCGGTACATTACCATATTTATCGCGAAATCTTTTTTCGAGTATTTCAGAACCTTCTTTTGTATAAATCATCAAATTTTCGAAAAAAAGAATTTGTATCTGTAAAAATTGTTGTATCTGGCGAAATGTAAACGGCAACCATTAATATGCATCGCCCTTTCTCGAAATCGCAACTCACATATATTTTGCCTTTATCATAAACATTTACGCCAATACTTTTAGTGAATTCAGTATGTATGTCCATAGGTGAAGTAATGAATTGTGATGTATCTTGATTACTGTGATAAATAGCCACGCCTGCTGCTGGAACTTCGGGTCTTTTATAACTTACAACAAAGTTGAAATTCGGAATATCAAGTGGTTCTTCGTCTTTCATACGGATTTCTGACAAAAGCAGAACATTTGACTTTTTTACCATAGCGTCATATTTTAGGACAGCTGCATGCGCATGCAAACTTTGACAACACACTGAATGGAAATATCGATAATCCTTTCTTGTTGGAGATGAATTGCAGTAAAGTTTTGGTGACCGTTTACAGTGTATTGTTTTGTAACCTTTTCACAATTCTAAAGTTAGATCCTCTCGATGACTTTTTGATCTTTTATGATGTTGTTTTTTGTTACTGAAGCATTTGTAGGGTTTTTGCTTATACTGTTGCAAAAGAGTGCTAATAGCTACATTCCACTCTCTTGTTAAGCGAGTTTCAATGAGCTATGCACCCTAACTGTAGCTCATTAATTTATGATATTTATGTTTGAAGGTTAAACATAAGAAATATTAGTGGTAAAAATATTTTTTTATGGGAAAACAAATGGCAAAGTAAAAATAAAATGAAAGAAAATTTCCTGGGTATGAGAAAAAAATTGAAATCATTTCCAAATCCCCATGTTTTTTTCTGGACCAAATTAAAAGAAACGTATGTAGACTGTGAACTAATTTTTTATTCATTAGATTTATTATATAAATAAAAAAAATTCGAGTTATTTCAAAAATTAACTGTAAGCCTTTTTATTCAGCACAGCTCTGTCGAAGGAAAATGTAGAATATCGTTACGTATTCAGTTTTTCTGAAACAGAATGTTCAATTTCATAAGGATACGAGTACGAAAACTTTAACAGAATTATTATTCAAAGGGCCAAGATTAGGAAAAATTAAAATTTCAACTTAAAAGGCTACGACGCACGTATTGAAGCGAAATCATTTATAATGAGAGCATTAAATATTTAGGCGAGCTATTCTTGACATTGGTGTAAAGAAAATATAACAGTGAAGCGTAGACAATAGAAGATTTTTAGGAAAATTTATAAGACGGCAAGTAGTAAATCAGGCTGTTATATCGACACTAAATTACGTTATTGCGAACACCGGTGTGTTGCATTGCCTCTAAACATCCATACGATGCAAAAATGAAGCATTTCGAAGTCCAAAGTTTACGTGTGCATAGGCACATCTAAATATTTCGTTTTAGTGTTTGCTTCATTATAATTATAATGATATCTAAAACATTTTAGATTATTAAATGATAAGTTCTAATATGCCATTAAAGAGAAATATTGAAATGAAATAAATGAATAATAAAACAATTTGAAATGTTCTTATACATTGAGTAATGTGTTTGTTTATCGGAAGAAAAGTAAACTATGTGTAGAATTTGAATGCAGAAGAATTTTATTTGTAATTACTAATTTCATTTAGGGATTCAGGTTCATTTATATGTTTGACAAAAATATAATTAAAGTATATGAAGTTTTTTTTTAAATACCTTTAAAAGCATTTTTCATATTTTAATTAAAATGAAATATGATGCAATATCTGTAAATATTTTTTAAAAAGATTGTAATCAGAATAGTATCTGTTGTTTTCATCGTAAATGAAATTCAGTTAGCCTGATGGTTAACAAACATGATTTTTTTCCTTTTAAAGTTTTTAATAACTTTTTAAAGCATAAAATAATAAAAGTCAATCTGAACTCCTATAGGGAATTCAGTGTTTGTGTTTTTAATGTATGAATTTGAAAAAAAAAATAACGCTATTGTTATTTACTAATACTAGTGTTAATGCAAATTAATTTTTTGAAAAATGCTCAGTTGACGAAAGTAAAATCCCAAGGTGAGTATCTTAACCTGCATAACCCCTCAACACGGTGAACCAGAACTCGAGCCAAAAATTTGACCGTGAGAGCGAGACCACAACCCTTCGTTGACCACGCAAACAATAGACTGAATTGTGTAAAATTTTGTTACATAAAAATAACGCAGAAAGAAATTAAGATTCTGACTGACAAAAGATAAAATAACATTCCTAAGTTCAAAACAATTTGCTTTCTAATTTTAATTATGATCTTACTACGGTTTGTTGTCACAAAAGGGTAAACAAGTTGTAATACTCGCAAACAATCCGAGTATGAAACTACACTTCCTATCCAATGCTCCACAAATTATGATATTTATGTTTGAAGTTTGATCGCACAAATTATTTGTAGTAATAATAATTTTTTATGTAAAAACATACAGCATTATTAAATTAAAAGAAAAATTTTAGACTTTCCCCCCAAATTCTGCAAAAAAATGATGCAATTCAAAATATTCCCATTTATATATATCATGAATTAAAATAAATTAAATCAATTCGGTTCATTAATCAAATTGTAATCAAACCATTTATCTTTAGTACATAAATAAACAAAAAAGTATGGAGTTAATTACAAGAATGGGTTGTGAACACTTTTACTTCGTAAGATCTATTCAAAGGAAATGTACAATCCCGATATCGTTTTTTTTTTTTTTTTTTTGAACAAAGTTTACAATACTATGGAAATTCGAGTAAGAAAAAATGTGATAGTAAGTTATTAAAATGATCGAGAAAGAAAAGATTAAATTTTTAAACTTTAAAAAACTGAGATGTACGCATTTTAGCAAAGTAAATTTTAATCAGTGAAACGCTTAAAAAAGCTACTAGTGACTTAAGGCCAGAACAGGGATCGGCTACCTATGTCACGCGTGCCACATGTAGCACGCAGTTCAACTTTGAGGGACACTCTGCTCTAATCTACAAAATTGTCAATGCTTCAGTAGATAGAATGTGATAAATTTCCAAAGCACCTTATTTGACAAACATATTCAGAACTACGAAAAAATACGGAAAAACAAACCACTAAAAACTAAATATAAATACAAAGATAAATGCAGAGCTATTTTAGAAGTTATTAAATGTCATTACTGGAGAAAATTAATTGTCTGAAGAGAGAAAAATACGTGTGTTCTGCTTTCCTTCTTTGGTTTTACATATCTAAGTAAAAATCCTTCCTTCATTTGAATGTCCGAAAACAAATTGTTTAACAGTTGGATGCTCAGAATTGTGTCAAATTGAAATACTCAAATTGTACCCATAGTTTTGTGACATGAAAATATATATAGATTGATGCAAGGATTAGATTCGCATCCAAATTTTTATTTAATATAATGAAGTGGAATCATATTGGTAGATTGGTTTGACACTGAAGAGTTAACTGGTTGCCGACACCTGATCTAGAGGGAATGCAGCAATAAAACTACACAGAGACGAGGATTTTAACAGAAATTTAAACGAAGCAATAAATTGGGGCTTTTTTTTTATCAAATGCGAATTATCTAACTTTTTTATATCTAACACCTGTGTTGATTCCTCTCTAAACCTTTACAGGATTCAAAAATGAGGATTTTCAGCCTCCGAAATTACATATGCATACGCCTCTCAAAACAGCTGGATTAGTTTTAACTAATATGTTATACTTTTATTTAACAAGATACACAGATTAATAAATGATAAGTCTTGATGCAAAAGAGCAAAAAAATATAGAAACATAATTAATAAATTAATAAATAATTTTAAATGTTTCCATGTATGGATATATTTTTGCCTGAAATAAGATCAAAAACTTTTTGGAAAATGATGAATGAAAAATGTAAGAATTTGAATCCGTAAATGGTTTTTGTGCTGATTCCTCATTTCATTTAGGATTTCCGGTCCATTTCATTGCTCGATATGAAAATATTTAACACACATGATTTCTTTCTAAAAATAT
This sequence comes from Trichonephila clavata, assembly GCA_019973975.1. Classification (NCBI taxonomy): domain Eukaryota; kingdom Metazoa; phylum Arthropoda; class Arachnida; order Araneae; family Nephilidae; genus Trichonephila; species Trichonephila clavata. The sequence continues at coordinate 20,446 of BMAO01020170.1, read as the reverse complement.
ATATCTAAAAATATATATTCTTTTAAATATATAGATCCTTGATTCTTTAATTATTGTAAAATATAATATATCTCATTCGGAAAAATATCTAAAAAAAATTTAAATCGAAATTTGTGCTATATTCATCAATACTTTTTTGCTTCTGTAAATCATCTGTAATAATTAATATATCCTATGTTTTAGATTTTTCTCAAATGAGTTCTTAGCTTTCCTCGTTTATTTTGCTTTATTATGGCTCCATTCGATGTTTAAGAAAAACATAAAATTACAAGGAAGGAGATAATTAAATTTTGTGAACAAACTTCCGAAGCCTACGACACATTAATTGAGAACCTAACACTACATCAAAGTCGAGACTTGAAACTTCAAATTATGTATACCTTACTCAGTAATCGCTGTGTCTTATGTGACGCCAGGATTCAAAAAAATACAGCTACCATGACAACTTATTAAAATTAATAAGGTCCATTGTGTGTGCCAGTTGTTCTCATGCAGATTCATATTGCTAATGCAGTTTATGAGAAAAAAGAATAAAATCGAAAACATAGTGCATATTTTTTTCCTCCTTTCATTTGTAAAAAGATTCTAACTCATACGCAAAAAGTAACGCAAAACAAAATATTGCATTTAAGTGAAAGTTGTTCTTAAGACGTAATAATCATTAATTATGCAAGCGAACTGATCATTTTTAAGATAAATTAATTTTTATTTCAAAACATTTCTACCACTATTTTCTTGAAAAGAGTTTTATATAATATTCATTTCTGTATAGATCACGTTTGGAGTTCAAGTATTGAGCTTGTATTTGTCAAGATAAGAGAAAAATCTAAATCTGGTTCTAATCTTTCTGTGGAATGCCATGATTTAAATAACGGTTTATGATTAGCTTACATGAGCATAAAGAAATACATTTATAATAATTTTCTCCAAAAGTGGTGTTTTTGTAAGTAGGAGCCCTGAACTTGAATGCATATAAATAGCTTATTCACAAGAAAATTAAAATAATAAATAAGATATGTCGAGGTGACAAATAAGGTTGTCTACAAGATCGAAACCGTTGACATGTATACTTGGCGATTTAGTGTGCGTATATGTGGGTTTTCACTAAAGTGAGAAAAGTTGGAATCTCCGAAAAAATCTCCCTGTAAAACACATCGGTCTTTTCAGAATAATCTGTTTCTAATGCATGAGTTACGACATACTAAAGGGAACAGTAGACCACGAAATATCAAAAAGAGGTAGTCAACGTACTGAGATTAAAACTCTACCTTGACCCAAAATTCAACAAGATGAGTACACAGTGTTTTCCGACCATGTTGCAAAACATAAAACCAGATTACACAGCGGGACCCCCTTTTTTTTAAAGGAGGGAGAGTTTTCAACAAACATAGTGCACTTCGCTTGCCATGGACACGATCTACTGCTTGGATTCACGAGCCCACGTCTAGGTTAACTTCCCAAAAATAATTTTTATTTATTGACTTTAGTTTCTGCCTTCTCTCTCGTCCTTATTAATAATAAATGCAATTCATCGATATATCAATTATTATAGTTTCTAACTTCTTTTAATTCCAAAATTGCACCCCACGCTTTTACCCCAATAACATTAATTTTCTTGTTCATAATTTTATTCTTATATTAAGAATTATTTTTTTACTTTTTAGTTCGATTTAGTATAAAAGCGTGTTCTTTAGTTTTTTTAAATTATAATTTATTTTTCTCGATTTATTCTTGATCTTGTCTTGTGTTCCTAAGAGCCACCTCCATCTTCAGTTATGAAGGAACAAATCTCATCTTGTTCTGTACTAGTTAAGGGGGCTATGTTTATCACTTTTTGGAATCAACTCTACTCGACGAGAGAAATTTGTTACCCTTAATATGCATCAACCAATCTCAATATTTACAATCGATGTTGGGAAAGAAAGCTCTTTTTCCCACACGAGAACTTTATTACGAATAATCAAAGCTCCATTTACGTCTTGCATATACGGAATGACTTCACACATATTTGCTGCGATGAATTAGCTTCAATAAGGTAATTTGTTGCGGCAAACAAAGAGAAATCTGATTCATTTGATGATGTGTTTGGAAATGTTTCTGCAAGTTGAGTTTCTTCTTTTCCCACAATGATGACAGTATCAGTGATTTGGGAAAAGTCCCTTCTATGTATCATTTGCTAACTGCTTTGTGGAAACAAAATTCAAGTTGTTTCATAATTAAATTGAAGTTTACTTAATACATATCTTCCCAGATGGTAACAAGTTTTCCACAGGCAGTTTTCAGTGTCTGTCCAGTATCAGGAAACATCGGATTATTCAATTGCCGGCGTAAATCTTCAGATATGGTGGAGTAATCAGCACTTGAAGCAAAAATGGATTTTATGCTCTGCCCATTTAACGTGACATGTCTTTCACAGGTCGCATGAGTTAGTTTTCCGAATTTAATCAGCGTAGATGCGGCTGAAACGATTTAAGGGTGACTGTGATTGTCGGTGGTTGCGATAATGTTCAGGTAATTGTGAATTCCTAGAAGCTGAAGAAAGTCGGCCGTGCTTAGTTTTCAAAATGTTCAACAAAGTCGGTGTCTGTGACTTGTTGAGAGATGAATGTTCTTGCAGATCTTTTTATTCACAAACATATGGTGTTTTTCTCTACCATACATCAAAACGTGTCCTGGGTACCCATAGGGATAGCAGATATATACGTTGACGTAAGTTCTCCAAAGGTGTGCTTAACGTATTGATACGGCAATATTTCTTTTTTTCACGTTTTGGAAGCGACTTACCAGTTAATAAGTGCTGAGAAGTTGTGTTGTGTCCAGGAAGAGTGTTGCGTCTCTTTGAAGATGAAAAAGGTGCTCTAACCTCCATAACCAATGCTTGTACAAAACATTCAATGACAAGAGATGACTTCTGTTCTTCATTTTTGTTGCATTGTACATTGGGTAAATTATTCCCAAATTTTTCTATTACCACTTCAAGGAATAAAGAATGTCTCTAACGTTGGTTTCAGCGGATACTGCCGAGACATTAAGTAACCTTTGTAATTGTGATCGCCTGATACGTCTTCTTCGAAGACATCTATTTGATGGTTCCTTTTTTATAAATTCATCTACTGTCCTGAACTGAAAGTATCTGGTACAAAACCTCCGCTATTCTTTTTATGAGGTAGAATACTTACTCGTCATCCGACATAAAACGGTTAGCTTTCCGATACAAAGAGGGCATGTCTTGAATGTACGATTCTGACGTTACTTATAGTCACTGTGCTCGCGTAAGTAACACTCTCTGAGCTTTACATCATACGTCGTCGACAAAACGCAATGTATCGTAAGTTTTTAACGTAGTCCAATCAGAGTGATCATGCCTTCTTTTTTTATCGTTCTTCTGTCAAGTTGTCCCGGTGAGATCTAAAATGACTTTCTCCATGCATAAAGGCAGATCTATAAAGTGCCATATGGCGATTCTATTGATATCTGGGAATCAAATACGAAACAATAGATAGCAAACTACCATCTAGATGACTACGCATCATTTAATTTTTTTTACAAAAGTCAAACAAAAAAATTAAATATATACATATATATATATATACATATATATTCAAAAATCAACTCTGAACGTTTTTACTCTGCACACTCTTTCAAGAGAAATGTAAAATCACATTATAGAATCGTTTCAAACAAAGAGTGCAATGATATAGGAAAAAAGTAAGAAAATTTTTATAGAAATGTATTATAAGGACTATCGTGAAGAAAAATTAAATTATCAACCTCAAAAAATACAAGGCACTTATCGAAGCAAAATAAATGGCAATCAGCCCACTAAACGCTTGTACCAGCTACTCTTGACATAGATATAAAGAATATTCAGTAATAAAACTGTAGAGAAACGAACATCGTACCGGAAATATGTAACATGGAAGGGAAGGGACCCAAAATTACTACCACTTAATACACCATATATTTAATGAACGAGCAATTGGATTTCCGACTTGATAATACTAACTATCATTTAACGACCATGCCCCATTGGTGACTTCGAAAACAAAACGTTATAAAACGTGTATTCATTGTTAACATATAAATAATGTTGAAAGAAACTTAGATGGAATCTGAAAAGACCGTAACATTCAGAAGTTTACAAATTGTGTTTTATAATTAAAGTAATGTTATATTGCTACAAGACGCTGCAAAAAGGTTGGCATACTTCCAGTAACTCGCATGCATTGCGGGTTTCGAGAAGTTGCCTACCTTGACTGTAACTCCAAAAATTATGATACTTATGTTTTAAGGTTAAAAATACAAGTTATTAGTGGTAATCAAATTTTTTATGGTAACAACATATAGCTACATCTGATCAGAAGAAAAACCTGGAACATTTTACCAGTATTAACATACAAATATAAAATAAATTCAAAACACTCCTATTTATATTAGAGACTAAAAAGAACTAATTGAATTTATATTTTCAATCAAATTGTAATATCTTGTGGATCGTCATGGCCCCAAGTTTACTTAAATCATGGGTAGAGAGAGAAATCAAAAATATTTAGCAAAATACAAATTATTTACTTATTTTAGTTGCCCATCTTCTATTGTATCTATAAGAAGTAACTTAGGCACAGCTAGTTGTGATATATTTCTATTGGGGAACGTTGGGATCTTTCTTCACTGTCTGGATCTGGGTATCAATTAACCACACTGCTCTAAAAGAGTGCTGTTCCATTTCTAGTAGGTCATTTCGCAGATTACGGATGCAACGCAGCCTATTTTCATCAATCGCTAAATGTTTCGCTACTTCCCTCACTCGTCTTCCGGCAGCCTTTTGCAGATTTAGCCCCTCGCTAATCTCTCTCTCTCTCTAGCCATCACGGGTTTGGCTAAAAAATTAAAATATATCATTAAATATTTTCAGAAGGGAATCCTTTAATGAGGTATCCGAATACCCTAAAATTGTGATTTGTTTCCAAAAATCGACACATTTTTTAAAATTTTTTTTATAGGCCATTTTATTGACTTTATAAAAACACCGAGTTTATTATTATAAGTTTACTAGAACCAAAACTACGAGTGTTTTAGTAAGAGCAGTTGCCATTACCTTTAGGAAGATGTCATACTTTTAAACGGGATTTACTGGAAATGTGTTTTTTTAAATGTTTAAATAGGGCCAGCAATTACTCAAAACCTTTCGAAAATAATTAACTGAAATTTTTTGTGTATGTTCTGTATACTTGTAGAAGTGTTTTAAACTTCAGATTTATTAATCGCCGTTTAAGAATAATCGGTACCCCCTATACCGACAATGTTAAATTGAGCATTTTTATATACCTTTTTCTCAGAAACTATTAAGTGTACAGACTTAAATTTTTTCTGTATATTAATTAAACTTTTTTATTTAAACTGATTGGAAACTTTTTCAAACATATTGTTTAGTTTTTTCAAAAACATTCATCGCAACAGTATCACTATGAATTTTTTTTAAAAATGTCATTTTTTTCACGATAACTGACTTTTACAAAAATATTATGGGAACATTAATAAAAGCCCACTTCAGTATATATAGTTATATATCAGTAATATTAAGTAAATATTGTGTAAGTGCTTCCGTTGAATAGGTTCTGAGAAAAAGGTACACGCATTTCCCGAAACGCTGTCTTGAGATAATTGCATTTTTATTATAAAATGTCACTTTATCAAAAAAATTATTAATTACAATCTGCATTTGTACTATTTTTTAAATATTAGCTTATTCTCAATAACTCTTAAGATTTTTTACTTATTTCTTTTACTTAGAATTCTCAGAAAATACATATATATATATCATTTTTCTCTTTTAATCTATCGAGATATTTCATAGCATTTGCATCATTTTTCTCAAATTATGCATCAATTTTTAAAATTTTCTGTTCTGATACATTACTGTCATCCAAAAAGACTATAAAGCATCTTAAATACCATGTGAAAATGTGTCAATGCATGAAAATATGGCTTTGGTAATACATCATTATACGACATTTCGAAAAGTTTCATTGGTGTTTTATAAATTCACATGTAAACACAATGTCTTAAAGTGTCAGAATTAAAAAGATTCTTAAAATATTAAATAAAAGGTATCCAGAACAACAACAAGAAAACTGATTCTATGTTTTTAATCATGAAATTTGTGTATTTTTGGTATGTAACAAGTTTCGTGCAACGAAAAAGGCATTGCATTTTGATATATATTTATGTACCTTTTACTATTGAACACTATAGCTTAAAAATTTGTGAAACGAAATAACTACTATCAGATTTCTCCGTCTTCTATTCGGAACAGCTTTCAGTCCCTTTTTTTTGTGGTATAAAATGAGAATTGCCTTCGAAACACATGAAGGATTATCAAACTGTTGTTCTCATGCTTGACAAACCTTTATTGGGATTACTTGAAATCTAGTATTGAAACCGAGACCCAGATCCTCAAACTGCATCGACAGTTCACAGACATAATACTATTGATTAAAAAATTTCTATGCTTAAAATAGGCTACCAACTCCATAATGCAGCAAAACCTAATGAGAGCTTAAGGTAAACAATTCAAAACAATTGTTTAAATATTGTGAACATAGTGGAATACAAAACTCTTGAAATTTTCGGATCTATCTTGATACATTTTGCCTCTCTTTGTTCCGTTCAAAAAAAGCACTTACAAAGAGATGGCTCCTTTGAGCAAACAGAAGATGCTAATTATAAATCTTGTGAATTTTGAGTAATTTTGTAAATGTAAAACGTATGAGATTAATAGTAGTAAAAATGCATTTTTTTCAAAATCAATTTTTTCGTATATTTTGAAATCTTAAATCTCAAATTATTACCAATAAATATCTTTGAAACTAGGTACCATTATTTTTCATAATGTTTTCTAGGGCATGTGGTAAAAGAAAAATCATAATAAGAATAGTTTTTAAATTATAACCTAGTATGTGTGTAACGGTGTTGTAAAATATAGCAAGTTCCTTGTATTGACTGTTAAACTAGTTCCGAATTTTTTATTTATTTATGTGTAACTAAAAGATATTACTTCCTGCTCTAGATATATATATATATATATATATAATGGTTATTTCAAGACTAAATTTATTTAAATTGGTTCAATAGATTTTCATGTAGAATGTTTTAATGTTCTTAAAATTTCCTCAAATTTTCTTATAAATTTACCAATTTTCTGAAGTATAAAAAATATATTGCAAATATTATATAAGAATAGCTTTTTTACTTGCAAACTGAGTTAAAAATGATATAAGTGTTCTTCGAAGTCATGTTTTTTTAAAAGAAATTCTCCGAACGTATTCGTGTACCTTATTTATGCGTTTCTCAAACTGTGGATGCCCCGTTAGGAGGGGGGGGGTAGGGTTATGGTAACCCTACAAGGGCAACGCGACCATATCGAAAACTTGAAAATAAAAGATTTAAATAATTATTAATTTACTGAATGGAAGTAAAACAAATTAAATTATGACATAGTAAACAGGAAAAAAAAAACATATCCCTACTGATATATGATACCTATACATGTACGGCAAAATGTATTGGATACCTAATTTAACAATATTAAATTAAAAACAAGTTTAGTAATTACTATTGATCTCCATGGAGGCTTGACATATACAAAGCTATGTACAGAATTTAATACTTATGATAATTTAATTGGTTTATAATTAAAGTAACATTGTAGATTTAGCTTCGAAGTACATTATTACATTCAATACATTAATGTTACAGGAGAAGGGCGCGATGAAAATTATGACTGAAAATTCGGGTGCCAATATTGAAAATTAGAGGAGCACTGCTTTAATGTAACTGGGACGTGAAGGTGCTTTAAATTGTGCGTTTTCTTATTTTACTTGTAAAAAATAGAGGAATTTTCGCTGCTTCTAAAGATGCAATATTTATGAGAATTTGATCAAATGAACTTAAGAAAATGAATTTTAAAATTGTAAGAAAATGTGATGTAACTGTGATTCAGATACACTTTTTTCAAAATTCGTAGTGTATTCAATATGTGTAGTAAGAAACTAATTTTTCTATTCGAAGAATGTAATTTTTCTATATGTGCAAATTTATTGAAAATTCCACATTTTTTGTGCAAAAACTACGGAAAATTTAAATTATTTGCTACAAATTTTGAGAAAAAAATTGTTTTTTGAAATGTTAATTATGTCTAGTTTTGCATTTATAAATACTCAATGTGTAGTTTTTAAATTATAAATCAAGTGAATATAGTACAAAGTAGATTTTGAGGATTATTCTAAATCAATATACAGAGCTTGTAAAATAGATATTTCGCTTTTTCCTAACTGCTTCTTGTTAACATTTGAATGCTCATGAATAACTCTATATGTTTATTATATATACTTTTAGTTTTACATTAAAATAAATAAATATTCATACGTATGAATACAAAAACAAAGATTATCTTGTTATAATTTTTAAAAACAGAGTTCTATTTAAATTAGACACCAAATTAACTTCGTAAATTCAACGAAGACATTTTTTTTGTGCGTGCTTTTAGCAATAAATATATGGGTAATGAATTTTGTAATATCCTGTAATGATAATGTTTAAATTGAAATAAAAATACAAAAAATGATTGACATAAAACTTTGGTATTTTAAATGGAAGAAGATGTGAATCGTTGATAGCACGTATTGATGTAGGGAAAGGTTAATTAAAAAGACTTCTAAAGAATCTAGAATTTTAAACTTACAATTTAAAGAGTGAGAAATGATGCAAAATAATCCATATATCAATGGTAGGACTTTTAATTGTATTAAAATATATTATTTTACAAATAATAGATGAAAATATTTTCATTTGCGATTTTCTCAAAAAGCATTTGTTGGTGATAACGGTTCACTTTCCTCAAACACTACTTTACCTCTAGTGCTGATATTTTGCATAATACGAGGTTTACAAATTTTTAACAAAGAGAATGAATTCATTTTCAAATAAATATTCCGAAATTTCAGAAATAGCACGATTTCTGCATAACATTTAAAGAAAATTTCATTCACTAAATTAAATTTAAAATTTTTTATAGATTTATATTTTAAAATTTCATTTAGTTTATTTTATGGATTGTTATGTTTACAAAATCTCCACGAAATTTTATAGCTATATATGCAGTGGACTTTATGAAAAATTTACCTAAAGTTAAGAACTTGCTTGAAATTAAGTAAAAATAGTTATTGATTATTTATTGTTCTTACAGATTTGTTTGTAATTTAAAATGAATTTTTTTACAATAACAAGTACATACATATACAGATAAGTCAACGTAAAAAATTTATTTCCGTTGCTTTAAATTTAAGTGAAAACCATTTAAAGTTGGTGCAAAAAAGGTTCATTTTTCATTCTCGCAGACGTCCTAGATATCTTAAATGTGAATAGTTGTTGCAAATAAGATGATTAGGCTAATTGTTATTCGTAAGCATTGCGAGTCCCGATTAGCTGCACACCTTCACTATAACTCCACAAATTACAATATTTATTTTTGAAAGCGGAATATACAGATTAGTATTGGCAATAACAATATTTTTATAGCAAAACATATATCAACATCATATAAAAAGAAACCCTCAGACATATTTACAAACATTAACAAACAACTCTCCAACGTGCCCACTTGTTCTAATGGAGATATGTGTAGAGACCACCTGGATTCTTGTCCTGGACTTACCGACATAGTAGCTGTTAATGCTGCGAACAAATTTTCTTTTTACGTGTGTGTCTCAGAACTGTATTGGGCTGCTCGACATAGCCCAATGGGGGTCATACCTAGGTCTGGCGTAGGATAAAAAAATTTTTTTTAAAAACTTTAAGGGGAGTCAGTAGGGTAAACACCTTCGGGAAGTCGATTTTGAGTTTTTGATATTTCTAAAATCCCCATATCAGGACCTTTCCAATGATGTAACGTACTTGCCATTTTAATAATTAAAAGTATGCTAAAATGATTTTAAAAAAATAATCAACTGATTAGCCACGCCCCCTTTGACAGATAGAAATGTAAATAATGACCTTTTAAATCTGGGAAGCTTTTTCAAAGCCACTCTCTGTTTTATTTATTCATACGCAATTAACTGTAGATTGACTGCAAGCGTAATTCTTAGGGTTTTTTACCTATTTTGGAGCGCATACACGTTTTTATCGTGTGTGTTTGGGTTTTTAAATTAAATATATAAAATTTCTAAAATTCAGAAATTTTGAAATTTCGAAGTTTTGTTTCTTTATTGACTAGATGTGAAAAAAAGTTTAAAAAAACATAAAGGTACGTTTTAAGAAGGTAGGAATACTCTCAATCATAGTAACAGTACTTCAAATACTAAAAGAGTAATGTCAATCCTCAAGCTGGACATACACATGACTCAAAGGAGACATGTACAAAATAAAGTTTGATTAGAGTTTTCTTCTTATTAAAGTAAGTATTAAAAATACCATCATGAATTAAAATATTCTTGCATTTGCTTTCAAGAATGAAGTTCAATGTAAATTGTGTAAAAGAGGTTTAGACATGCAAGTTTTAAAAGGTAGGTTTGGGCTGGAAATTTGTCCTGAAATGTTGTGCTTGTCCATATGATGTAGAATTCTATTTTTAAATATTCATGAAGGAATGCAAATTGCCATAATAAATACCAGGTTTGTATAGGCTACGTGTTTCATTGGAAGAAGTGCAGAACCTGGTAGAATATCTTGCTGCATAATGAATCTTCGGCAACCACCTACAAGGTTTTCTCCTTACGGTAAGCGAATCTCAAATGCTGTAAAACTTGTTTACGAGGACTAAATTCAAAATGCTGCGAGGGAAGCTATTCGTGAAAATGAAGGTAATAATAATATTGTGGTAGCGGGCAGAAGCACGGTTACACATCATCAAATGGTGCAGTTACTGTGACCAGCATTGATACAGGTAAGGTGATAGATGTCAATATTCTTTCGAAATATTGCATATGTAAAAAATGGGCACATGAAAACATTGTTTTTATCCTGTTGGTGAAAATTCATGGTGTGGATATAAACAGGCTGAAGAATCGGGTAAGTCTTACAAACATAAAAAGTCTTCCGGTTGCTGCTGTAGTAGTAATGAGTTCTATATTTAGATATCTTTCCCAGCTTGATTTGTTGAGCTAATGCTTGCATCGAAAAACACAAAACCCGAATGAAAGTTTTCATAACGTCATTTTATCACGGGTTCCCAAAACAACATTTGTGCACATTGAAACACTTTCAAATGGTGTTTACAATGCTGTTTGTTCCTTTAATGATGACAATGTATCCAAATTATATAACAGAAGCTTCAGTAAATGGAAGTAGGACCTGGAGAATATTCCGTAAGTGCCATGAAAATTATCGATAGAAACAAATTAATGAAAGCAAGCATGCTTTTTCTGGATGATCAAAGAAAATAGAAAAGATAAAAGAAAAAAAAGAAGATAATATTAAGAAAAATAAGGTAAAACCGGTTACAGTTCAGGATCTTTTTGATGAGGTAAAATTTCATACAAAGGTTACTCTCTCTCCATTTTCTATAAATTATATTTTTTTAAAATTGTGTGTTCTTTTTTCTATAAATTATTGTGTGTTTCTACTTTTTTCTGTATTCATGAACTGGAAATTTTTTTTTATATTTCATATATATTCTTGTGTATACTGAAGTGAAATTTTTGAAATATTCCTCAGACATTTAGCTAAAGAGCATATGTTGTAACATAGAAAAGGAAAATTTTTATTAAATTCATTATTGTACTCCGCAAAAATTATATTTTTAATCAGGCTGATCAATTTTTTAAAAAAAAGATTTCTTTTCTTATAAAAATAAATGTTTATTTAATGCACACACAAATTTTTATAAGCTTTAGTGTTCAATACTAAAAGGTACATAAATATATCTCAAAATGCGTTCCATGAAGCTTGTTATATACAAAAAAAATCATAAATTTCATGTTTAAAAACATAAAAATAGTTTTCTTGTTATTTTGGATACTATTTATGTAATATTTATAGAAACTTTTTAATTCTTATATTTAAAGGAATTGTGTTTACATGTGAATGTACAAAACACTGATGAAACTTTGAAAAATGCCATATAATCATGTATTTCTGTATTATAAAGATTATATTTTTAAATTTGTGTCTTCTTTCTCTATAAATTAATTGTATGCATGAACTGGAAACATTTATTTTACATTGCATATATATTGTATATACTGAAGTGAAATTTTTGAGATATTCCTCAGATATTTAGCTAAAAAGCAGATGTCGTAACATAGAAAAGGAAAATTTTTATAAAATTCATTAGTTTACTCTACAAAATTACATTTTTATACATGCTGATAAATTTTTTTAAAAAAATTTCACTTCTGTATAAAGATAAATGTTTATTTAATGCACACACAAATTTTTTAGTTTTGTGTCCAATTGTTTCTTAGTAAAAGGTGCATAAATATATCCCAAAATGCAATGCCCTTTTTCGTTGCACAAAACTTGTTACATACAAAAATACACAAATTTCATGCTTAAAAAAATAAAATCAGTTTTCTTGTTGTTTTGGATACCATTTATGTAATATTTTAAGAATCCTTTTAATTCTGAAACTTTAAGAAATTGCGTTTACATGTGAATTTATTCTAATGAAACTTTTCGAAATGTCGTATAATGATGTATTACAGAAGTCATATTTTCATGTATTGACACATTTTCACATGGTATTTATGATGATTTATAATAATCTTGGATGACAATAATGTATCAGAAAAGAAAGTTCTTCAAAAATTGATGCATAATTTGAGAATAATGATGCAAATGCTATAAAATATCTCGATAGATTAAAAGTGAAAAATTCTATATATGTATTTTCTGAGAAATCTAAGTAAAAGAAATAAGTAAAAAGTCTTAAAAGTTATTGAGAATAAGCTAATATGCAAAAAAATAGTGCAAATACAGATTGTATTTCCTAATTTTTTTGATGAAGTGACATTTTATAATAAAAATGCAATTATCTTAAAACGGTGTTTTTAAAAATGCGTGTACCATTTTCTCAGAACTTATTCAACGGAAGCACTTGCAATCTTCACTGAATAATACTGATATCTAACTATATATATTGCACGTAGCTTTTATTAATATTCCCATTATATTTTTGTAAAAGTCAGTTATCGTGAAAAAAAATGACATTTTTCAAAAAATTCATAGTGATACTGTTGCGATGAATGTTTTTGAAAAAAACTAAACAATATATTTGAAAAAGCTTTCGATCATTTTAAATAAAAAGTCTAATTAATATACAGAAAAAAATTTAAGTCTGTACATTTAATAGTTTCTGAGAAACCGGTACATAAAAATGCTCAATTTAACATTAATGGGATAGGGGGTACCGACTAGTCTTAACAAACAAATGAAATCAATTGAATGTTCTATTTATATCGTCAATAAGACTAAACTAAATGAAAGTGGATTGTGAAACCATTATAATATCTTCATTAGCTTTCTTCTAATAACCAAACAAAAAGTTTAACTTTTTTACTGCGTACAGCTCTACTCAAGAGAAATGTATAATTCCATCATTAATTGTTTTTAAACGAAGGGTGCGTATAATACAGAATACAAATAAGATAACTTTAATCGGATTTTAATATAAGGACTGAAAAAGAAAAAATAAGAAATTTACCTTCATAAAAATGCAAGGTACGTATAGCAGCAAAATACTCGTAAATTATAATCAGCGCATTAAACACTTAAACAAGTTACTCTTGACAAAAATGTTGGGGAAATTAAGCTTTAAAGATGTGGAAAACGAAGATTTTCACAGGATGGAATGGAACCGATACCAATTTACAATTGTAATGCGCATTACCTTCAGTACGCCAGATATTTAGTGAACCAGTACTCGAATTCAAGGTATGACAACGCCAACCACACAAGTTAATGACCATGCCCTCTCAGTGAGCATGAAAAACAGACTGAAATATGAGCATTTTTGTTTTTAAAAAAATAATGCCGGAAGCAATTGAGCCACTAACTAAAAAAATCAATAGTTTAAAAAAATGTTCTTTTAATTATGCGTTATTCAGACAAGTTGTTGTAAAAGAGAGCACATGCTATAATAAACTCGCATGCACTGCGAGTTTCCAATAGCTGTACTCCCTAACTGTCAATCCAAAATTAATATATATCTTTAAAAATTGATTAGACAAATTAATAGAGGTAATGATAATTTTTTATTGGAAAAAATTTGGTTACATCAAATTAAAAGAAAATTATGACACATTTTTACAAGTACTAACAAAAATGAAACCAATTCAAAATACTCCTATTTATATCCTGAACTAAAATAAACTAAATGAATGTGGATTAGAAATGAAATTGTAATATCTTCTGTTACGTCGTTTGTTTAAACCCTTGGCACGTAAAGGAATCACAAAGACTTTAGTAAAAAAAATATTTACCAATAGTTAATGTCCAATTGACAATCATTCTATTTCATCTATAAGCCATAACTTAAGCACATCTATTTGTTATATACTTGCATCGGTGTCCGATGGGAAATTTTTTTTACGGTTTGCATCTAGATATCTTAAAGACCACACTCACGCAAATAACAAAATTAAATTTTTAGTAGGTCATCTGGCAGAGTCCGCATATCTCGCAGCCTTTTTTCTTCAATTGCGAAATTTTTCTCTCATAGTGCCGCTGGTCTTCAATGTTCCATAACAACTTTTAGCCGATTTAGCCCATTACTGATCTCCCTCTCTCTAGCTATCACTTGTTCGGCTGTCACGCAGTCCTTTTACTGGAATCATCGCGTGTCTGGGTCTACTTCCAATCTCACTCTTTAAAAGACCTAAGGGATCCTCCATCACGCCCCATAATCTGTGATTGAAATTAACAGGAACCTGCAACATATTGGTTAAAAACCCACTAAGACACGATGCCACAGCTATATCACTTCAGGGCTTCAGAGAAAGGTCTATATTTCACTTTTATGTTTTTTTTAAAAAAAATTGAAACAAAAAATGTAATTATACAAGGCGAGCTAATTTAATTCCTGGATTGTGCATGCCCAAGCTGCTAAACTTGGTGTGAAGGGGTGAAAATGGAATATATATGAACTTGTTCCTTCAAATGCTGTTGGAACGTTATACCACTTCTCTATCTCATTCATTCATTTTTTATCATTGTTAGGTAAGACGTTTCTGGAGTTGAAGTGCCGCAATCATGACAAACTTAGTAGTCGAGCTGCTCCAAAATTTGAATTTCCTTGTGATTGTTTTTTAAAAAAAACCCAACTGAATGTTTTATATTGTTTAAAGAGGTGCAATAGATAATTAGATCATATACACTCAAGAGCCAAAACATTATGACCACCTGTCAATAACGAATTGGCCCGTCTTTGGCGCACAACACAGCTTCCTTGGTAGATGGCCGGAGACAGATTGTTCCAGATGTTTAAACAACGGTCACGCAAATCCGAGATATTGCGAATTGTGGGTCTTTAAACTCTGAGCTGCCGTTCCATGACATCCCAGATGTGTTCTATCGGATTGAGTTCCAGTGAGTTAGGCGGCCAGGACATTAACTGGAATACAGCATCATGCTCCTGGAACCACTCCAACACAATTTTAGCCTTATGACACGGGGCGTTGTCTTGTTGTAACCATTCCATTTCCAGCTGGAATAACAAAGGTCATGTAAGGATGCAACTGGTCCACAATGTGTTCAGATACCCTATAGCATTCTTGGTCTGCTCTACCACAAACACGGGTCCCAGAGACGCCCAAGAGAACGTCCCCCAAAGCATAATACTGCCACCACCAGCCTGTGTGTAACCTACTGTAAATTGAGGGAGCAACTGTTCGCCTGGAAGACGACGTAACTTGACACAGCCATCGTCGTGATGAATGACAAACTGTGATTCATCTGACCAGGCAACTCTCTCTCACTGATCCATGGACCAGTCACGATGTTTCCGTGCCCAGCGCAGGCGCAGCTGGCGATGACGCTTGGTCAGCAAATGCACAGTAATGGGAATTTTTGCTGCGTATCCCCATATCCAACAGTGTCCGCTGAACAGTGTGCTCCGATACTATTCTACTTGGGCCTGCATTGCATTAGGCTGTTAGCTAAGCCACTCTCTGGCTCCGGGTTTGTTTCATCATGCGAGACAGTCTGCGACGACCTTTTTCTTTGATAGCGAGTGGACGTCCAACACCATGTTGTCTACTGCTGATTTCACCATCATTCATCCCCTTTGCATAAGTACTATTAACTGTAGATCGCTAACAACCCACGAGTCATGCAGTTTCGGAAATACTTGTGCTGAGCCTTCGAGTCATAACAATCTGCCCTACATCAAAGTCACTTAGATCCGCAGACTTTTCCATCACACACAGAAGTAAGTGAAAGAATGATTCTTCAGACTCTCCAGTAGCAGTTAAATACCACTTCCACTTGATCACGTGCCTTCCACGTCATAAAGGTGAGTTCATTGCAAAATGTAGGGGTGGTCATAATGTTTTGGCTCTTGAGTGTAGATTATTTTTATAGATAAATGTAAATATATATCGGGAGGCTGTTGAAGCAAATGAACGTTCTGGTTGATTTGTTTTTTTTTTTCTAAAAAAAACATGGTCCTGACACATGGTGTCAGTATAAGAAGGCTCAACTGTAAAATAAAGTTTATCTCCACAAACATAAACTTCCAGTTACTGTTGTTGAAGCCATTAGGCCTATTTTTAGGGACCTTTCGGATCCAGAATTATTGAAAAATTGCTTGCATGGAAACACGCAGAATCCGAATGAAAGCATTAACAATGTTATTCGGTCTCGTGTCCCCAAAAGGACATTTGTGCTCATAGAAAAACTTTCTTTTAGTACATATGATGCTATTGCATCCTTTAATAAAGGGAATGAAACAAATCTGGATATTTTTTTTTAAAAAACTTAACATAGATCCTGGATATTATGCGACATGCTGCATGGAACCTCTAGACAAAGAGATGATTACAAGGGCAAGATATGCCAATTTACAGAAAACTAAGGAGATTAGTAAGGTAAAGGACTTAAAAGAATGAAACAAGAAGATGAAAATTTAAAAAAATGCTGAAAATTCGGAATATGGAGCTGGAATGTTTTGAAAAGGTAACTTTTTTAAAAAAATCTGTTTTTCTCAAAATGTCATTTTTGAAGGTTCAATGTACCTTTTCTCAGAAAGTGTATATCTGATGTCAACAAAATTTACATGACACATTCTTTATATATTCTAGTATATACTGAATGAGCTTTTAGAAAAATTTTGTATACATTTTTTTTTCTAATTTTTTTCCTGTCGAAAACACTGTTTTCTCACTATACAACAAATAAAAAATTTAAAAAAAAACTAATGTAAATTTCAAAAAAAGCTCAATTCAGTATAATATTAAATGTATGTTAAACTATCAAAAAAAATTTGGGGATTGTATTTCCAACAGGTGTTAAGAAAAGGTACGTTGAAAAGGGCCTTTTTAACATTATCAGTATAGAGGGTTCCGATATCCCTTAATGACCATGCCCCATTGGTAGCTTCGAAAACAAAACGTTAAAAAACGTGTATTCATTGTTAACATATAAATAATTTTGAAAGAAACTTAGATTGAATCTGCCAAGACCGCAACATTCAGAAGTTTAAAAATTCTGTTTTATAATTAAAGTAATGTTATATTGCTACAAGAAGTTGCTAAAAGGTAGGACCACTTATTTAAACAGACATGCATTGCGAGTTTCGAAAAGTTGCCTACCTTGACTGGAACTCCAAAAATTATGATACTTATGTTTTAAGGTTGAATATGAAAGTTATTAGTGGTAATCATATTTTTTATGGTAACGACATATAGCTACATCAGATCAGAAGAAAAACCTGGAACATGTTACCAGTATTAACATACAAATATAAAATCAATTCAAAACACTAATTTATATTAGAGACTAAAAAGAACTAATTGAATGTGGATTTTCAAAAAAATTGTAATATCTTGTGGAACGTCATGGCCCCAAGTTTACTTAATTCATGGGTAGAGAGAGAATTTAAAAATATTTAGCAAAAAAATAAGAATTATTTACTTATTTTAGTGGCCCATCTTCTATTGTATCTATAAGAAGTAACTTAGGCACAGCTAGTGGTGATATATTTCTATTGGGGTTCATTGGGCTCCTTCTTCACTGTCTGGATGTGGGTATCAAATAACCACACTGTTCCAAAAGAGTGTTGTTCCATTTCTAGTAGGTCACCTCGCAGAGTACGGCTTTCATCAATCGTTAAATCTTTCCCTCCTTCCATCACACGTCTTCCGGCGGCCTTTTGCAGATTTAGCCCCTCGCCGATCTCTCTCTCTCTCTCTAGCCATCACTGGTTTGGCTAAAAATTAAAATATATCATTAAATGTTTTCAGAAGTGAATGCTTTTATTAAGGTATCCGAATACCCTAAAATTGTGATTTTTTCCAATAATTGACACATTTTTTTTGTGAATTTATTTTATAGGCCATGTTATTGGATTTATAAAAAAAAACAAGTTTATTATTATAAGTTTACTAGAACCAAAACTACGAGTGTTTTAGTAAGAGCAGTTGCCATTACCTTTAGGAAGATGTCATACTTTTAAACGGGATTTACTGGAAATGTGTTTTTTTAAATGTTTAAATAGGGCCAGCAATTACTGAAAACTTTTTGAAAATAATTAACTGAAATTTTTTGTGTATGTTCTGTATACTTGTAGAAGTGTTTTAAACTTCAGATTTATTAATCACCATTTAAAATAGATAAAGTGCTCTAGTTTTTGAAAAAAAAATCTCTTATATATATTATGAAGGTCACTTCACAAAGGAATAACATAGCAATACATCAGAATTGAAAAACTAAAAAATTGTTTATAAACTTTTAGTACAGAATGAGTCAAATTTTACCAATTTTTCCCCTGTTAGTAATATTAATTTATTTTTCTCTTCTTAATTTTAGCATATTTTTTTTAAAAAAAAAAATGTACTACACAAAACTAAAAACAACAAAAAAATCCCTATAGCTCCCGATTTTCAAAAAAAAATTGTCACATGCAGTCGGATACCTTAAATTACCTTTCTCTAAATGTAGAAAAATGAGAGAACTAACAAAAGCGATACTTGATTCTGATGAATTTTAAATTTCTTACCATGTATTTCTAATATCCTAAATATACATGAAATCTGAGATGTTATAAATTTGAAAAGTGAACATTACTATTATATGACATTGAAAATATGTGAAAAACGTAATTTCTAAAACAATATAGGATGTAAGCAACTACATTTAAATTCAGCATAATAAAGAATATCAAGTATTGCTTACCTTATTCTTCTTTTCTCCAAAGTTCGAATTCACTATTCCCAGCTTTCTAAAAATTATTTTCTTATGTACCATAAAACAAAACAAAAATGTTAAGGGTAAGATAACATTGTGAGATTTAGCAAAAAATTGCATTGGGTGTGTGGGTGCTACCTAACATATGTATTTTGTCATTTTTAATCGGGAAGCATGTGAACATTGATTACTTTAGAGCAAAGCTATGAAATACGAATTTATTTTTTATTTATCAGACAAAACTTTCAACTCGTCTTAAAACATAAAATAAAAAGAGGATTAAGTGTTTTTGTATTAAAAATATTTTTTTAAAAAATTGGCAATCTGGTTTTTTTTTTGTGATTCAAAATAATGCTTAACTTTGGTATACCTATATCAAGATATACCTATTGTATGCAAAAGAATTTTCATATAATCAAATTTTTAAAATCGTAGTAATGTTTTTTTTAAAAAAAATATGTCTGGAAAGGAACATAAAACAACTTGACTTAACATGGTTCACTTTCTGGTAGAAAAAAATTAAAATACTGGAATTTTTTCAATTTTGTTAAACGGTGATTCTGGTAAAAATATAAATTCAAGTTTGAAAATGACTAATTTTTCTTGAATATCTTGCAACTTCGAGAAGAATTTATTTGTGAATCCCTTAGAGCTAAAAAGGTCGTTGTAAGTCGTTTAAATAACATTTACTACTCAAACTGAAAACATTGACATTTTAACCTTACAAAGAAATTGCATTAATTAAAAACAATTACTTTAATATAGATTAATAAGAGAAAAATAAAACAGTTGAGATAATCTTTTTCACAAATATTTTTTAGAAGAAAAACTATACAAATTGATATTTAATTCCATTTAGTACAATAAAAATAACTAGACTAATAGACGATTCTTGTTCAATTGAATAAGAACTGAATAGAGCTAAAAATTTCTTATCTTTTCTTTCATTTGATTTCTTACGAAAATCAAACAAAAATGTAGATAATTTTCCAAGAATTTAAGTGAACATTTTCACTTTAATACATCTCTTTCAGGTGGAGTGTAAAAA